>WAAB01000594.1:0-21213 GCA_013389865.1 Piaya cayana
TTCTGTGTGATTCTGTGATGTATCCTTTAGCATCTCTAATACAACACTTTCTGATGCTCGGGCTTTATTAGAGGAATGAATTGCAGGCAGTGTCAGGCTTCCTTCTTTTTCCTAAATAGCATCCCCTAATGTTACTTACAGGGACCAAATAATGAGTTAAATGGTCTGCTGCAGCAAGGCAAAGGCAAATGAGGCGGCTAGGAGAAGCTGGTGGCTGTACAGATGTGCCACTGAGAGTTCAAAGGACGAGTATTTCACAGGAGGCTGGGAATCACAAGTGTCATGGTGGGCAGACTGATGGGGAATGAGACAGGATTATTCTGTGAGTTTGGAAGGGGAGAGAGAAGTGAGAGGGAAGGTAGGAACGTGTGCACCAGAAAGCATGCTGGTAACAAATTTTATCATCTTCAATAAACTGTGCATAGTGAACAATGCTGACTGTCTAACACATGGAATGGGTCCAATGAGGTCCAAAATGAGAGAAAGAACAAAGATGCAATGTAGTAAATCTCTGAGCTAATATATAGTTTTTGATATGTGGGCATGATAATACTTTTGTTTGCCTAGAAATGAAAAAAAGTAATTTTAAAAGTTGGATTAGAACTCATAAATTATTCAGACAGTTACTATAGCTTAAAAGGTACTTTCTATAAGCTGCAGTAACAGACAGTTGCTGTGCCATCTGACTGATACAAAGGTGAGGAAATACATTAGAGGCTAAGGCTTCTATGTAAGTAATATATAAAAGCTACCACGGCTGAAGATTTGTGAGAAACCTACTAAATGCTGCTATGCAAGGGAAGTATTACAGCATTCAGAAAGCAGGTCCATGAAGTGGAGGATCAGGTTTTCTAGAAGTATGTGAAATGTTAATAGTCTCTTATCTGGGCCCCCAGCAGGTGTACTGAACCTCCTGATAGTACTTGCCTGTACTAGAGCACACCTGCTATTTTACAAATCCCAAATTAACTGATGTTCAATATTTAGATGTACATGTTAATGACTGCATGATGAGCTTTTATAAGGAGCTCTTTCTGGACTATGTAACTAAGTGGCAGGGCAGTAATTCATATGAAATGCTGCCTTGCCACGTGCATCTTGAAGCTTTGTTTGGGTTCTGAAATTGTAGTTCTCTTTCTTTGCTTCAGCTCCCTAACTTTGTTTTCACAGTCCCCTCTCAATTTCACTGTCTTCCTTGATGCTGTGTGTTCCTTATGCTGTGGTAAATGGGGTCTGGAACTACACACCACTGCTTCTCTTGGAGTCCAGGGAGAGAGACAAGCAACAACCCCAGAGCATTGTATATTTTCTGTGGATGAGAGTTGTGGCAGTGGTGTGAGCAGTTCCCCAGGCAACACCTTGACTGGACAGGCAGAAAGGGGATCATCAATAATAGTAATAGTTCTACCAGTTCCACCTTGCTCTGGCTCATTTCTCTGCATCCTGAGTAAAAGCAGCCATCAGAAAAAGAGGTTTTGCTCTAAGCAAGCAGAAAACTCCCATAAGGGTACAGAGCTATGGGCATAGTTGCTCTCCATTTGTTGAAGCCAGCAGCTCTGTGGCTGATGTCTTTCTGACCTGCCTCTGCAGATAAAGCCTAAGAGTTCATGACAGTATCTGTTGTTTGTTACATTCAGCAGAACAAATAAAGGCATCCGAATCGTGAAGCTTTTATGGTGATAAGCAAATAAAGAAAACTTGTGTCTTTCTTAAAGCAGAGCATACAAAAAGAATCCCCCCCCCCCCAAAAAAAAACCCCCAAACCATGCACATCTATACATGACATTTTCTGTTAGTGTGTTATAATCAAGAGAGACCGCAGTGGATTTGTCTTTCTCTTCTGTTTCATATCAGAGTTTTTCATGTCCAACCCAGTATTTTCTAGATATTTTGGTCTCAATTCTCTGCTCAGATCAACATTGGGATTGAAGTTTGTTCCAAGGTCTTGGCTTAGAACCCCAGTATATGTTGGAGGTTTTTAAAGGTTGCTTTTGTATTCTTGAAACCACTTGAACAATGCTGTAGAAGATCTAGAACATGCCTTGTTGCATCTCCAGTATTAAATAGTTGTGTCTCCAGTATTAAATACAGTGTATTGTGATGTTCCTGTGCTGTACTCCTTCTGTATAAGGAGCTTTGTTGGGGTTATTGCCACAGTGGACGATTAAAAAAATGAGATGGGAAGATTTTAAGCTGTTAAAAAAAATCTATAAGCTAAAGTAATGCATGAAGAAGAGACTAGAACATTCCCTAACTTTGTCTTGCGTATTGATTTTAATTATCACAAATATATGAGAGGCTAATAAATGTAACTCGATTCTATTTTAAAAATAAATTAACTGCAAATTATGTTTTTACTCTGTAGGACAATATTTCACAGCTCTTTTTTGAGGAATCCTTGAAGAATTAAATGTTTTTAATTATCTCCCTTCGATCCAAATTCCTAAACATGCTATGAAAAAGATGGTGGTAGTTTGTGCGTTTCTTCTGTACAGTGTGGGGCCCGTACATTCCTTTTGGAACAGGGGAGCCGACAAAGAAAAACTCCTTCAAGGGCAAAGAAAATTAGAGATGCTGAAAGCAGGAGATTGTGTATGAGGGATTTTTTTTTCTTGGCCTTTTTTTACTGCTAATAGTAGATTCTGTGGGTGTACAACTGCTGACAGCTACGTATAAACACTGCTGCAGAATTCCACAATCCCTGCTGCAAATTATGGGCCTGTTGTGCTGTTATTTCAGAGCTTCTGTTTTTGTTCATCCAATTATAGATCTTATTTTGGTGTTGAAATTTCAGCATGTGGCTATAGTAGGCACAAATCTAGCTAATTTTTATATATGGAATCATAAAAGCAAGTGGCAGAGACAAAGCCTTGTTGTGAACTGATTGTGATTTAGTTCCTTTTCCTAGTAAAAGGAAAAGCATACAAAACCTTATAGATTTGAACCCCTCTGAACAGAAATGTTAAAATGATGTGCAAAGTATCTGTGCTTTGCACATACACTAACATTGCAGATATGCAAGAAATTATTAACAAGAGTTAATTGCTAAGTAAGTGTACGTAATCTATGAACAGTTCTCTACTGAAGTAATAATTAACCGTCTGCATGCATAGAGCTGGCCAATAATGTTTCCTAGCAGCACTTACCATCAAGGACTTGGCATTAGGTTGGAATGGTTTACATAAAGCCTGTTACAAATGGTAATTTTCATCAAACAGTACAGTACTATTGTCTGTTCTGATTAAGAACCACATTCATTTTCTAGCTTGAGATGTAGTGACAAGTGTCAAAGCAATTTTTTCATTCAACAGCCTATTGAAGCATCAGTGCTACTGGTTGCAAACAGAGGAAGATCATAGTCCTAATATAGCAAAAAAAGAATGGATGCAGGTATGTTCACAATACGAGCCTTTGCCCCAGCTCATATTAGAAGGAAAAAATATCTCCAGTTTTACATTGCATCTTATTTTAGCTAACTAGTTGAGGGAAGTAAATGGAAGGAAATCACATTAAATTTTTGAATGCCATATGCTAATTCAGAGACAGGACAAAGAAACTAAATTTTTTTTGTAAAGTAATCTCTCTAGCGATCATGTTAAAATTTAGACTTCAGCGTGAGTATACTCATGAACTGCCTTCAGATATCAGCCCACATTGCAATCTGCTATTCTGTTTTCCAGTCGTGACTGGAAGTGGTAACTACAGATAAGATTGAATACAGCACTTTAATGATGCCCCTTTTCAAGTTAGCTGCTGGAAATATTTTCATTTAATTTGCTGAAGTCCATTGAGAATATAATTTTATTTTGCTTTACATAAAATTAACGAACTTTTGATGTTCAAAAGCCAGTGCCAAAATCTTAATTGAAATGGGCATATTTCTTTTTACGGTCTTAAGCATGTTGTTTGGAAAAGAAACATCCTGTCTGAAATAATTTTATCTTTGATCTTTAAGTACTGAGACAAATTCAGTCAGATTTTTTTGCACATTTTTCAGTTGTGTAAAGTATTTGGTTTTCTGTGCTATTCCTATAATATATTGTACAATAACGCCATTGGTTTAAAAGGGCACCCTTGCTGTGCTCTGTCCCAGAGTGTTCATTCTCATTTTCCATGCTGGGCTGAATTTGGTCTTTGTCTATTTTCAAAAGCTTTAGTAAATCTCATTTGCAATATTGTATTTGTGTTTGTGATAGTAAGATCACTTCAGTTCAAGCATTTTAACCTTTAAGAAGTGCATGTCCAGCTTCTGGTCTGTAGGAGTGCAAAAATCTTCTGCAGTGGAATTGGCATGGTTTCACTGTGCAGAAATGGTATGTGTGGGAGGACAGGAACTGAAAGTTAAAATCCAAAGAGATCAAAAGAAGGATATACATTTCTTTTGTTAATAAGAACTCAAATCTGAAATAGCATCTTTTTGAACCTGTGAAGGATGGGAGGAAACCAGTGAATTGAGGTGGGAGATGCTGGCTAGGGTTGCTGGCACAGCATTTCTTCTAATCCTTTCCCTGCCACACTTTGGGATAGATGGAAGGTACAAACAGGCTTAGGTTTGATCTGCTCATTTTCAGAGCTGGTCACACACGACCTTGGTTGAGTATCAATGTGCCTTGTCTCTCAAACAGCCTTTTGAGGATATTGTGGAAGAGCTTAAGTGGATCTCCATATATTCTTGTAAACAGATCCAAAAAGGGAACCTACACCTATATGAACAGAACTACCTATGTATGCTAGAGCTGGAAAGAGGAGCTGAAGCTGTGAGACAGATTTTGTGGTTTTCACTCCTAATGTAGAAATGCCACTACAACTGAAATAAGTACTAAGGATTTTTTTTTCTATAATGTTCAGATCAAATCCTTTAAAGAAAACTTCTGCTAAATCTGCTTAGACACTACATTGCTTCACACCCACATAGCAGTGGTATTTCTCAAATTCTATTTAACTTGTTCCTTCATACTGTACTCCAAAGTGTTTTTTGAAGTGAAGAATAAGGATCCACCAACTTGCAGTCCTTACTAGGACAGCTTCTTTGGCTTGTTGCTTCCAAAGAATCCAAATAGCACTCGATATACAAACCTAGTTGGCAAGGATGCCGTGTAGCTTTTTCTTGACTGTGATGCTAAGTAAGACAGTGAAATTTATTTTCTTGTTGGCCAGCTTTTCGTTTTTATTTGCCCTGGGGTCACATTCAAATAGCTTTAAAAGAACATGGGAAGTAATTTAGCAAAGTTTGAAGACAACTAGTTATTTCATGTGCAGATACAATTTGATTATATATCTTTATCTGCCTTCAGTATTCTATATTAAAGAAAAAGATTTACTGTTAGAGGAAAATTGCCCCCTCCTAAACCTTTTCCAAATAAAATTTCATCCCAAGATCACTTGCAGATAAAAATTCCACTCAGATCTGTTACAGTCAGGGCAAATCAGTTCTACAGACTGGGCACAACTTTCCAAGTTGTTATTCAAATGCAGGTTCCAGACACACGGATGTTTTTTGACTGAAGATGACCCTGCATCTGTACTTTCCTTTTTCTGCCTTTTTGTAGATTTCTTGAAGTATTCAAGGCATTAGACACTGAATGCTAAATTGATGATAAACTACGGAGTCTTTGTTTGTGACCCTGTATGAGGAGGAGTCCGAATTCGGAATAATGAAGCTTTTGACCTTCAGCATTAGGTGATGCTTGTATAGCTGGCATGCTCTGTACATCTCTCTGGAGTAAGTGGTCTGTGTTAGCTTTTTGAGGAAGTGAGTGTCCTCAGAAACAAACAAGCAAAAAATCTTAGTAAACAGCCAACTGGTTTGTTAGGTTTGAGTAAGTCTTTCACCCTTATAGTATATAATTAACAGGGACATTAAAGTTTAGATGTTCTTAAACTGTTACATACCAGAGCTTTTCTAAGCAAGTAGGTTGATCAGTCTATCACCTGGGAATTTGATTTGTTAAGTTTGCTACCTGTCTTCTTACTTTCAAGGGAGCTTAGTGAGGTGTCCCAGTTTATTAAGGTGATTACAATCCTTTGATGCAGTATTTTTGCAGAGGGTTGAGTTTGTGGGAGACTATGTTCCCTACCTGGCTACCCATTGGGGAAGAGAAGTCATTCATTCAAGCTCCTTAAGAAATCCAACACTGTTCTTTGACTTAGGAACAGTTTAGCAAGTCCAGAAATTTGTTTTCCTCTCCCATCCTTCCTGGGTAAAAAGACCCTCACTTCTTCAGATCCTCACTCTTTCTAGACATTTCTTCTGGATGTGTAACAGTTACCTTTGAAAAAGGAAGTACCTTGATGATGTTCCCCCGTGAAAACCCTGAAAGAGTTAATGACCCCTGAAATGTCTTTTGCCAGATGCAGAAAAGTAAGATGTGTGTGAAAAGCCTGTATGGGGCAGAACACAAGGGGGAAGCTTGAGTTCACACCAGGAGTAATGAAAGCAGGGGCAGGGGCTGTGTTGATATTCCTTGGTTGACTGAAGTGAAGATACTTGCTGAGGATACAAAACTCTATTGATACGAGTGTAGAATTTTATATGAGTTTGGCATAAGCATACATAACTATTGAACTGGGACCAACACATGTATTACATTATGACAGAGAGGCTGCAGTTAACATTTTTTTGGGAAAACTATGAATGGATTATATACACTTTGTAGGAATTCACGTGCTGTCATCTCTGTTGGGATCCCTGTCAAGATGGCTGAAACCAGGGTAAAAGATTGCATTACTCAGTCAATAGCTGAGAGGATTTCAGTATCATAATTGTTACACATGCTGTGCTTGAGGAGAGGGCATTAAAAATAACTTTAGACAAACCACAAATAGAAGCTATTTTAAAGGACCTTGTATTTTGTAACAGTCTTGTAATTTTGGAGAGAGTATGGCTTATAATAAAAACAGTCTGTCCCCTTTGTGCTGTCCTCTATTAAGCTAGGAAATCTTCCCAGCCTACTTGCTGTGAGTTCAGTACTGAGATGAGTGTTTTCCTCACTGTTCCAGACTGAGATACTCTCTTCAGCACAAAGTAGAAAGCCTATTCTGGGATTGTGGAAATGGCGAGAAAGACCTTTTATCACAGATTGAAGGTGGCACGTGGGTGAAATTTGTGGGTTCTCTGGTGCATTGTGCACTGAATCCCAAGAACAGCTCATCATATTGATAGCATAGACTAAAGAAAAGATTATGTTTTCTAAAAATAAACTAACTAAACCCAATAGCTTTAGCCTACTGTGTTCCTCTTCCATCTGACAAGTCCTTTTGTACAAAACCAGGCTTTGATCAATGCCATCCTTATGTGTAATGTATATAGTTATATTTCTAGTTGTGCTATTTTTCAGAAATATTTCTTCAAGAACTACATCATAAAGCACTGGATTTGGCTTTAAAATTATGAATGTTCCTATTTTAAATTGTAGAACTACGATTCATTTTAATAAGCCATTATATCTTTTCTAACTGATACTTGAGTTCATCTTCAGGTTTCTCAATACCTTTTTTGCTGCATAGGAAATTGAACTCTGTCCTTCTAGAAGTGCATGCAATCATGGGTTGACATTTTAGCCTGCTTGTACAGCATGTTCTCTGCTGGAACTCTAGGTGAGACATTCTTCACTCGGGTTGTGTATCTTTGTGTTGAGCTCATTACACGGGGGCAGGAGTAGAAGCAACTCTTGTCTTGCAAAATATGGTATTGAGCTGTATTGATTTCTCATTTAGCTGTATTGGGTGTTCACCCTGTAAATCCAGTTGGTTTTCTAGTAGCTCATGAGAAGGCTGATTAATATTATGTTATCTAATGAATGCATATAGGCACTGAGAGCTTATGCATCTTTTAAGCCCTCCGAACAAACCAGAAAAGACATCTATATGAAATAACGAACTGCCTAGCAAGTAAATCATGGAGCTTGTTGGGCTGTAAATTAAGTTATTTTTCAGTTTTTGGAAGGAAAAAATAAACAATGGATTAGTAGTTTGATTATTTGTCTATTGGTGTTTTAAACGAGCTGTGTACTTTTTGATTCTCTGGTGCAAAATGAAATGGAAGAAAGAAGTTATTTGGAAACCTGATTGATTGGGTTAAGCATATGTGGGTAGAACTTTCAGCTCCTCTTGATATAGTCTCTGATTTGTCATTATTAGACCACTTGGGAGTTGCAGATTTCTGCTGAGGATTTTTTGCCTTTCATACAGCCTTTCCAAATATTTGCTGAAGACAGTGTTGGCACATCTTCCTAGTAATGCTCTATTATGCTAGCTGCCCCAGCGGTGAGAGAGGGGTCTGTAGGCCTTGCTTGTTTCCATTTCAGATGATGTAGATATTGATGACGGGTGCATAGTGACTGCTTTTTAAAGAAGGTCAGAAAGCTAGTGATGAGGTCAAGTTAGACAAAGCATTTTTCGAAAATCAAACCAACAATTACAGTTCTGGATCATAGCAGGTCAAAGTGTTTTTTTCTGAGTGTCCAAGTACTCTCAGAAAGAGGGTGATGGAATACTCATATTTCTCTCTGAAATCCATGAAGAATATCTTCCATTCCACCTGCTGCATTTTTTCTTTACATGGTTCCTTTGATCTTTGTTGCAGAGAGTGCTTCTGATTTTCAAAGTTAATGTCCAGTTGTATATGTGCATGTGTGGAAAGAAGCTGCCAAGCTTCATTTGCTGCCAAGGTATGCTTTTATGAGTGGGAGAGTTTCATTCTGTTACAAAGGACTATGTGATTGTGTATCACATCAAAGAGGACATGCAAATTTCCACATTTATCTTTATTTTAATATAAGAATTTTCACTTGGTCATTTATCTTAGAGATGCTGTGAAAAAAATAGAAAAAACGGGGCATGTTCTACAATTATAACAGTATTGCAAAATGTTCTCACATTCTTTCTTCGTGAAGTATGCTGAGGAGATTTTGACAAGGAACAGCAGTAGTCTAGCCTGCCATTGCAGCATTAGTCATGTAATGGCTATAAAAAGTAAATCCCTTTGTGCTAATCTCTTCTAGATTGGACATTATGCAGTTTTTCTAGTTTCAGATATATTAATACCCAGGAATTTATTTTTTTTTGGTCATGCTATGCACTTCAGGAGTGGGCTTGGACTTTGCCCCATCCACATTAAATTAAAATGATTTTCTGTTTATTTAATGAGAGCTTTGTTGCTGTTTATTAAATGAGAGCCGTGCTTAAGAATACTTCTTGAGCACTGTATTGTCACACCTTCATCCTCAAGAATCCGCAGAGAAACTATCAGGCAGGTAGGCTCCTGGAGCAGAAGGAACAAATAGGGTTATTTGAATGGGCAGGGAACAGAAGAAGGCAATGAGAAAGCATGGGTGCTGTCAAGCAAGAGATTCTTGGGATAAACTTCCACGTAAATAATGCTGCTGATTTCAGACGGCTGATTTTATGTAAATTCAAAGTTATGATGCTTAACTTCCACACACTTGTATTCACACAGCTTCGGATAATCTCACTGACAATTGCTCTTCCTCTTTAATGCTGAGAAGATGGGTTAGAGTGCAAACAGGATAACTTTTTTAAATTTTACTTTTAAATGACAATTGTTGTTTATGAAGGTAATGATTTTTACATGGTATTAAGTACACCTTGGTCAAAGGCAGTATGTACCATGCTGCATACCTCTAGATCTGTGGATTTATTTCCATTACTCTCACTTGATCATGCTATACTGTCCAATAAGGCAGCTCTTCTGAAGATTTCATGGTGCTTTTATGTGAAAATTTGTATATTATAGCTTCCCAAGGCATAATGACAGCATTTGCAGTAGATTACAGAAATAATTGCAAGTGAAGCTAAACACAAGCATGGTGCTGTCAGAGAAAAAAAATGATCTTGTAAAATTTGGCCTTTATAAGTTACTGCAGTGGAAATAAAAGTATGGATGAGAATGAGCATCAGAGTCTGTCATTTACAAAGCAAATAAAATGTAAAAGGAAAAGCAGTATCTTGAAGAAAAGAAGAGGTTATAGGCTACTGTTGAGTATTTTAGACAGGCAGAATTGCTATAATATACTCATTAAATCCGGCAGTCAAACCATTTCCCCAGCATTAGTTGTTTTGATTTCATTTCACACAGTCAAACTGAATTTTGCTAGCCACTAATGGTGTGGGTTCTATAGCTGGACAGATGAGACTTTGTCCTGCCAAATGTGTTCTCAGCTATGGTATCACCATCTGCTACTTTAAATGGGAGATGCATTGTTAGTGTCCTTTGCCAGATGTGATTCCAATTTCACTTATTCTGTAATAATAAAATTGTTTTATTAGGTAAGATGAAGGTGTGTCGTATTGGTTTGTACGGGTGAGATAGAGTTTGCTTTGTTGCTACCATTGAAAAGGAGCTGAAAATATGACACTTGGACACAGGGAATGCCATATACTCACAGTGGAGTTATGCCTGCCTATAAGTATCTAAAAATGTTTCAAAAGATTGTCTTTAACTCTGAAACATTTTCAAATAATTGAATGGGTCATACTGAATTTCAAAACTTCATTCTTGACTTTTTTTATCATTTAGTGTGTAGACAACTCTTAAGCTAATACATATATTTGAAAGCAAAAAAAGTATATACCACTTTCCTCATAACAACCTGTATGAACAAATATGACCTTTAAAAAAATGAATGGATTCTGTGTTTTGGTATTTTTAGATGGAATGATTTTTGGGTTAAAGATCTTTTTGATTTAATTGGCAGTGCACTTGATTTCTAGAACAAATTCCTTTCTTCCTGTGTTTTGTTTGTTTGGTTTCCGCCTTTCGTCTCTGAATTTCAGAATGACACATCTTATTAGTAGTTTTGTTTGCTTTTGCCACTGTGAATTGGGATAATTACTGAAGACTCTGAAATTGCTGAAGTTCCAGATGGACCTGGGCAGGCTGGAGCAATGGGCCTCTGAGAACCTCATGAGATTCAACAAGGCCAAGTGCAAGGTCCTACACCTGGATCAGGGCAATTCCCAATTTTTGTACAGGATGGGGGATGACATGATTGAGAGCTGCCCTGCAGAGAAGGACTTGGGGGTGCTGGTTGATGAGAAGCTCAACATGACCCAGCAATGTGTGCTTGCAGACCAGAAGGCCAACAGTATCCTGGGAAGCATCAAAAGAAGCATGGCCAGCAGGTTGAGGGAAGTGATTCTGCCCCTCTATTCCCCTCTTGTGAGACGCCATCCTCAACATAAGAAGGATATGGAGCTGTTGGAACACGTCNGTTCAAGGCCAGGTTGGATGGGGTCTTGGCATCCTGATCTAGTGGTAGGTGTTCCTGCCCATGGCAGGGGGGTTGGAAGTAGATGACGTTTAAGGTCCTTCCAGCCCCAACTATTCTATGAAATGAGGAAGTTTAAAGCTTAGGTGATTTAGGAATGTGTTATTTAGCTGTGTGATTATATCACTGTCTGGGTGCATTTTCTACCTGTGGTATCTCCCCTCAGTTCCTCAAAAGGATTCTTTTTAACAGTGAGCTGTGTTTTTCCTGAGAAGCAGCACTAGTCTTCAGTGTGCTCTAGGTTGGATTGGCAGACTAACATTGGTTGTGATCACAGTGACAGTGGCTGTGTTAATGATGTTTCTTTTAGGGGGAAACACAGAATCCTTTTGGTAGGACTCATGTTTTACTGTTATCATTGGAGCTTAGCAGGCATAGCACTACACAGTGAAAACTACAGTACTACTGATTTAAGAGATAATACTATAGGCCTGTCCCAGCATATCATACTAAACTTTTCTGTGATGATATGTGGCGTGAAACGGAGAGGTTTATAATCTTGAAAGGTACAAAAATTGCATTGGTACGAATAGAGCTATGAGAAACATATCTGTTACATGGCTCAGGAAAAAAAAAGAGGTTTATGGTCTAGGAGGGAAAAATAATGTCTAGGAAAATTAGTTTTCCACAGTATTTGAAAAGATAATAGCTGATTTGGCTATGCATGTGAGTCATGTATATACAAAATCAACATTTTTTCAGCAGATGAATATTCAGACTTGAAGAGGTTGATGACTTGAGGAGGTTGAGGAGGTTGACTTGAGGACTCAATGATCTGGTGGGTCTCTTCCAACCTGGTTGTTCTATGATTCTATGATAGGTTCAAGAGAGGGGGGAAAACAACATAACGGTTACTATTTGCCCTAGCAAAACCAGAGACTGTCTGAAAAGTGGTAGCTTTATGAGTTTAGGAATTTGGAAGAAGAGTATGGTTATCTTTTATCTGTAGATTTCTCAATTAAATCCAATCTTAGTAGGAGCCTTAAATTAATTTGTACTAGGTGGAAAATACTGATTTAATTGATCCCTGTGGAGTGGTTTGGTCGTACTAGTCCACTTCTTGGTGAAGAAGCATGCGCACTTAGAAAAACTTATCATCCAAACTGCCACTATATCCTATCCTTGTTTTCATTCCCAGCAGAATTGCCAGAAATGAATTGGTCACAGTCTGATGCATCCATGGCCTGGGCTCAGTTAGGACAGAGTTAATTTTCACAAGAAACTACGAGGGGACACAGCTGGGGCAACTGAACTAAACTGACCAAAGGGATATTCAATACCATGGTGTCGTGCTCAGTATATAAAGGGGGCAGTTGATTGGAGAGCCTGACATCATGGCTCAGGAGCTTGGCTTGGGACTCTGGATCAGTAGCTTGTGGGACTTTGGTTTTCCAGTTGGTGAGTGGTTTGCATTATGTATCATTCACTTTTGTATATTCTTTTATTGTTCGTGTGGTTATTTTTTTTCTCCTCCTTTGCTGTTCTGTTAAACTGTTTTTGTCATAACCCACAAGTTTTATGTTCTTTGTTTCCAATTCCCCTCCCCATTCCACTAAGGGGGGAAAGGGAGAGAGGTAGTTACCAGGAAATATTACTTCACTGAAAAGGTTGTCAAGTACTGTCACAGGCTGCCCAGGGAAGTTGTTGAGTCAGCATCCCTGGAGGCATTTGAAAGACATGTAGATGTGGTGCTTAGGGACACATTTTAGTGCTGGACTTAATGATCTTAAGGGTTATTTTGAACCTCAATGATTCTGTGACCTAGAAGAACAGGGGTTTAAAATGGGGCCCTAAACAAGCCTTTGAACAAATCAAACAGGAAATAGTTCACATAGTAGCCTTCAGACCAGTCCAGGCAGGGCAACATATTAAAATGTGCTCTACACTACAGCTGAGGAGAATGGCCCTATGTGGAGTATCTAGCAGAAAGTACCAGGAGAGACCTGAGCTCAGCTCCTAGGGTTTTGGAGTCAGGTATATAGAACATTCAAGGTCCCTGTACTCCAGCTGAAAAAGAATTACTAGCAGCATGTGAAAGACTTTGAGCTGCTTTAGAAGTGGTTGCTACTGAAGCATGGCTCCTTTTGGCACCCTGACTGATGGTGCTGGGCTGGAGGTTCAAAGGGAGGGTCCCCTCCATACATCATGCAACTGCTGCTTTGTGAAGAAAGTGTATCATGCTGATCACACAGTGAGCTCAAATAGGAAACTCCAGTCAGCCAGGAAATTTGGAAGTGATCATGGACTGGCTAGAAGACAAAGATTTTGGAATATCATCACAGGAGTCAATAACGTGCTGAAGGGGCCCCACCATACAATAAACAACCAGAAAGTGAGAAATGATATGCCCTGTTCACTGATGGATCCTATCAAATTGTAGGAAAACACTACAAAAGGTGGAAAGCTGCTGTGTTCAACTCTAACATGGAAAACTGCAGAAGCTGCTGAGGGACAAGGTGGCTTATGGGAGTGAAAGCCAATCCCACTTAGATAGATTAGATAGTGCTAATCAAGAAAAATGGCCAGTAATCTGTCTCTGTACTGACTCATGAATGGTGGCAAATGTTCTGAGGGAGTGGGTACAGCTATGGAAGTGAAGCAACTGGCAGTGCAGAAGCAAACCCGTTAGGGCTGTCTCACTGTCTGTCATAAAAATGTGTCACACAGATGCCTGTGTACCCAATAGTCAGGCCACTGAAGGACACCAAAGCAACCCACAGGTGGATCAGGCTACTAAGATTGGCATGGCCCATGTGGATTTGGACTGGTAACACAAGGGTGAATTATTTATCTCGGTGGGCCCATGGCATCTCAGGTCATCAAGGAAGAAATGCAACATGTAGATGGGTTTGTGACTGAGGGGTGGACTTGAACACAGACAGTATCACATAGGTTATCCATGAATGTGAAACATGCTCTGCAATCAAGCAAGCCTCTGTAAAGCCTCTGTTATACAGAGGGTGATGGCTGAAAGTGATTATATCACACTCCCACAAACCTGGCAAGGCAAGTGCCATGTGCTTAGAATGATGGAAGCAACTAATGGATGGCTGGAAACATCCTGTGCCTCATGCCACTGCCCAGAACATTATCCTGGGCCTTGAAAAACAAGGTGGTGACATGTCTTGTGGTGACATGGCACCCCAGAAAGAGTTGACTCAGATAATGGGATTCATTTCTGAAACAGTCTAATGAAAACCTGGGCTAAAGAGCATGGCGTTGAGTGTGTATATCACATCCCCTATCATGCACCAGCCTCTGGGAAAATCAAACAATACAGTGGACAGTTAAAAAATGCACTGAGAGTATTGTGGGGTGGGACTTTCAAATATTGGGATAATCATTTAGCAAAATTTTGTGGTAGGGGATAAAGGTCCCATAGTGTACATAAAGAGTATGTTAAAGATACTTTGGGTTATTCCTGCCTCAGGCAAAGGCAAACCCATCTGTGGGATTGCTTTTGCTCAAGGACCTGGGTGCACTGGGTGGGCAATGTGGAAGAATGGGGAAATCCAATGTATACCACAAGGGGTTTTGATTCTGGGCGAGATAAACTAGTGAATTAAGTTGCATAATGGTAATTGCTACATAACTCTGCCATTTCATATAATTAGTACCAGAGTTGCTATATGCCATATCAAGGGGGTTAAAGTAGGAATCACTGAAATTAATAAAGAACTTTGATGAAACTGAGCAAAGTGCAGCAGTGGTAGAACTAGAATGGACTTCAGCAAGGAGCCCAGAGGCATGGATTAAATGAACTCTACAGCCATTGTAGAGTGATAGCCTATAGACTAAGGGACTGATATCTCTTGGTGTGTGTATGTATCAAAACAAGAAAAGTTGTGGTGATTAAGGAGAAAGCATAGGATCTGGGCATGATGTAGACGGTATAGAACAAGGGGTGGATAATGTCCTAGGTTAAAATGGGACAGAGTTAATTTTCACAAGAAGATGGGAAGGGGTGCAACTGGGGCAGCTGACCCAAGTTGGCCAAGGAGGCATTCAGTACCCTGATGTCATGATGGGGTATTTGACTCTGTGGTGTGGTAATCATACTCAAGTGTGTGGTTCAGGACCATGCAGGGCATCAGTTTTCTAGGTCATGAGTCATTTGCACTGTATATCATTTGCTTTGTATATTTATATGCTTTTATTGTTATTGCAGTTATTGTTTGTCTCCTCCTTTGCTATCCTGTTAAACTTTTTATCCCAGCATATGAGTTCTACCTTCTTTGTTTCCGTTACTCCTCCTCATCCTTCCAGGGCAGCAGGGAGGAGTGAGCAAGAAGCCACACAGCGCTTAGTTGCTGGCTGGGGCTAAACCGGAACATTAAGTCCATATATATTAGGGTTCAAAAATATTAGCATGTCACTCTGGATAGCAGTTTAACTGCCTTATTGCTGAACAAAGGATTTCAGAGCTCTTGAACTACCTTATACAAGTCTTTGGACTTAACTAATTTAATTCAAATGTAATTTTAAAAGCTAACTTGAATACGGAATGCAGCATACCAACTTTCAAATTCCAGGTGTTTGGTGTACACAAAAGCTGTGTACCTGTAAAAATTTGAGATATTCAGCTTGGAGCAATACATGGCTTTAGCATAGATTAGGAGGGCAAGCAAAACTGTCTGCAATTGAAGCACATCCACAACTGTTCTATGATTTATAATTTTTTTAGTTTACAGGAGTAAAAGTGTTGGAAAGGTTTATATTCTGGCTGGTAAAGAAATTACTATGTTTGATATCAAAACACTAGAAAAATGGTGTTGTGCAGTGACTACTGCCTAGGTAGTTGGTGGGACTTAGCACAAGGAAGAGCTGTAATAAGGGAGTTGGAAAGTATTTTGGAGGCTGCCCAGTCTTTTAACCATGTCTTTCACAGCTGTATACTGAAAGTCAGTGTAGTTCTGACAGCTTCTAGACAGTTCTTCTCTCCTCATGTAAGAGACTTCTTTTGCTGTCTTTGCAAGGTGTGTGTTCATTCTTTTCAATATTCACAAGACATATAGAAGGGCTTAACGTGATTTAAAAAGAAATAGCATTGGCTAAACTGTGAAAAGTTAAAGGATTTGAATAGTGCTAGGAAAAGGGCACTATTGGAAATGGAAAATACTCTAAACAACTATCTGTAGCCACAAGTATTCTCAAAGAGCTCTGAGTACAAAGCATCTTGAATTGGTACAATACTAGTTTCCTTTAACTCCTTTTCACTCTTGATCAGTTAGAGAAGGCCATGTAACCTGCCATGTACTGATTTTCTATCTGTAACTCCTATTAACGACTAGGAGGAGCTACTATTTCTGACAACAGCAACAAAGTCGATTTTGCTTCTTATCTGCTTAACAAAAAGAAGGCCATGTGGTAAAGGACTAGATTGCTTTTCAAGAACTGCTGAATCTGCAGGGATAGTGTTTCAACTAATATGTTGGTCTGAGAGTTGTTTTAGTACCCGACTGACAGAATTCTTCTGTGAAATTTGTCTATCTTGATTTTTCATGGCATAAAGGGCAAAGGAGAGTTGCTAATTTTGCTGACACTCCAGTTCCTTGGGGAACACACTGAAATATTAATTAATATTTTTTTAAATTCTCATATGCTATAGAAAAAAGTATCCTGTAAATATCTTCTGAAACACTGATCCCTCCTGTGGACATGGACAATACCTTTATTTTGGTTTGTGATGTAACATCAACTTTTTGTATCTAACACGCCAGAGCTTTACAGCACTGGCATAGCAAATACTAAATGCTATGAATGTTGGCATGAGGAATTATGTTTTATGAACTGTATATTTCACATCAGTATGTCCCCAGTGCTTGGAAACCTCACTAGGGATGGGGAGGCTTCAGGCTGAATGCTCAGATTGAGTTATTTTGTCCTCCTGAACTCGTATGATTCCTTCATGGAGCCAGCCACTTCCAAGAAGGCTTTATCTTCACAGGTAATAGAGTAATTTTAGCATTAAACTTTTGATATTTATAGGATTGAAATATACATGTCTAAGATATTGCAGGTGATTCATTTAGCTCCAAGATTAAAAGGCTCACACTCAGAAAAAAATGACAAATAAGATCATAAACATTATTGGTTAAGGCAATATATTTCAGAGGGAGCACAGAGTACTTACGTGCAGAACTAGATCCCAATAATTAACCTTGTCTGTTTTGTCTATTGGAGAATGACAAATCTCAAACTTGACATCCACTGAACACTAATATCATTGTGCTGACATAGCACTGGTCTGCAGGAAAAGCTTCTGAGGACCATTGTCTTTATTCCAGCTAACCTTGCGTTTACGTTGTGATAAAGTACTAGAAATACGCACTGCATGTAGTTTATTTTTCTAGATATTCCAGTTCATGTGTATCTGTGCATTAATTTCTGATTTGTCTGTATTTATATGTATATGTACACTATTAAAAAAAAAAAATTCTGCAGTGAGAGACATCACACTCTTTTGTTTTAAACCAAGTCAGCAAGACACTAGCCTTATAGATTTTATTTTGTGAGCTGCTTATGCTTTTCCTTTTGCTGCAAATCTTAGTTATACCATATGAGGAGTTGTTCAGAACTGCCTTTTAGTATCTGACTCAATGGAGAAAGTCCAGGGAAGAGCTTCTCTCTGTTGCATGTGCACAGGAAAAAAACTCCTCAGAAGCAATAAGCATCGTGGAGTTCAAACAGTGCTGTAGTGCTGAAGATTTGTTTCAGCTTCTGAGAAGGGCAAGAAAATATTTTATCTCATGAGGCTCAGAGACACAAACAACTCTTGAAAAGCCGAGTTAGCTACATTTCTTAACCAAAGAGTAGAAGGAGGTGTGTAAATTTCCCCTCTCCTTCAGGCTGTCTTGTTGCTGTGCACTCATGATAGGTGCAGTGGTCAGTGTACAGTTGATTTCTAGCTAGTGCAGGAAAATTAGTTTAAGGCGCTGATTTGACAGAAAATTCCAAATGTTCCAAACTAGAAAAGCCGCAGAACTTCAGGTTTTTAATAAGTAAATAAAAGTATAAAATTGGTCGTAAACCAAGAATTTAATAGGAAGTTTATAAGCAGTGATCTTTAATAAACACTTCTTCTCAACAGGATTTGAAGCATTTAATTTTGTGTATTATTGGAAAAACTTGCTTTTGCCACAATGAGGCATAGATCTGCCCTGTTACCTATTTCTGTAGTAAAATCTAGCAGAAAACAAAAAATTAATTGCTGAAGATGCTGTGCAATAATAAAAGTAATTCATGTTCACTCCCCTTTATTCATATCTCTCTCTGAAAGAATTCTTGCAGAAATATCATGTGCTACTATATTTATAATCCTCCTCAAGATGTATATAAAAATTCTGTACTCAGAATAAGGAAAGTGTGTTAATACGTTCTTGAGGTACAAAGAATGCTGATGATGTTGATCTCTCTCTTTCAATTTGTCATTGCTCAAAGGCAAGCCAACTGAAAAGAACAAAAGATTATCTGGGTTCAAAACAAGCAAATAAAAATGTTGGAAATTTAATTAATCCCTTGCCAATTTGTCTGAAAGATACCTAAACCTGGTTACCTCTGACTTCACAATTTTGAGAGATCACTCAACTGCAGAAGCAATTGAATTTAAGCAATTGGATTTTAAATTATAACTATTTTTAGTATATATAATTGGTAGAATTAGAAAATATAAACACTAATGGAAAAAAAACCAAACAAACCAGGAACTAGGATGCAGTTTTTTAATGCAGTGATTCAGAAATCTGTAGAATGACTTTTGAATGCTGACATTAATTTCAGCTGTGCCTTAATGTATAATTGTGTGTCTAGTGCAGTCTATGCAAGGACAACAGCTGAGTGTTTATGTGGAATGCAGTATAGTAGATGATGTATAACTGCTGTGATTTAAAAGGAGTGTTGAAATAATTGTACTCTGTGGGCTCAGTACTCTGCTAGCACTACTTGCAATGCAAAAGATTAGAAGAAAATATTTCTTATACTTTGTAGATTATCCTTTCCTTGTTGCTACAATCAAAGTTAGGTTTTCAGGAGGGACAATGTCTGCAGCTACTATTGGGTATGTACAGAGGTCGTTCAAGAATTAGGTTCTATGTAAGACCTTCTTTCCTGCTTATCCTTGGTTCTGTGCAAACCAGAATGAAGTGTAACTGAAACCTTCAGCTGAGTGATGCCTGAAATTAGGTGTTGGTGAAGGAATTCCATTTTAGTTTTACACAGCTTTACCAGCCTGGTTTTACAGGGCTTCAGTCAAGGACACTTCTGAACAGTGATCCATAATTAGTCACCTAGAGAGTTCATTGTGACTTTAACTACAGGATTAAGTGGATGTATTTTGATTTTTAAAGCCATGCCTGGATTGTTTTTTATGTATATATGGGTAGATAGGATATTGAAATAGTTCTGGCCTTCTGATTTTAAAGGCATCGCTATCATCTTAACACAAAGATAAGTTTATTAGGATATAGAATCATATGGAATCATATAGAATCATAGAATCACCAGGTTGGAAGAGACCCATCAGATCATTGAGTCCAACCATTCCCACCAATCTCTAAACCATATGTAGCATTTAGAATTAGTTGTATGATCATGGTTGTTTGGTGTGGGGATTTGGGTTTTTTTTTTGTTTGTTTGTTTGGTTGGGTTTTTTTAAGTGCCGCTATCCATAGGTCTTAATTACACCAATGAAAATTCAGAGAAACTCCACTGGAGTTACTATTATACTGAAACTACATAACTCTAACTGAGGACAGATGATGTGGTTTCATTATTCTTGTCATTTTGCTTGCCTCAAGGGTATACAATATGTTGTTGGTTTAAAATAAAACCACCTACAAACAAAGAAAAATCCCTCCAAAACCTCCACCAAATCCCAAAAGAACGTGACCAAAGCCCAACCAACCAAAAAAACTCCTCCCAAGAACCCAAATATCCCCCTTCAATAAAAAAACCCAACCTAAACATAGACACATACCAAAAAACAAACCTCAAACCTACAGAAAATAAAAGTGTTCTAGTATTTGGATCAAAGATGATAACCTACAAACCAGTAAGTAACTGGATGCTGAAGTGTAGTATATTGTAAACTATGCTGCTGCTGCTGTTATTTTCATTGCAGTGACTCTAGCCAAACTGAGGTGCATTACCATTTAATTCCATGCTTGGGGCAGTACAGGTGAGTTCTCTCACTGGAACTTTTGTTTACAGGAGGCAGGTTTGAGGAACTATTCCTACTGAGCAGCCAATGAGAGAGATTTTAGCAATAACATATATAATTCTATTAATTAAGAAAAGTAAAATTGATATTTACAGATCTCAAGGGTGAAAGCTATCCACTCAAGAGTTTTGAGAGATCTCTCAGTTATGAAATTACTAAGCTAAGAGGTAAAATCCATTAGTTACAGTGGCCCTAGAGTTTAGAAATGAGAATTTATGCACATTTTTAAACATCTTAAGGAAAAAACAAGCTGGACGATCTGACCTCTATCCTGGACATATTAGTAGAAAAAAATTCAATTCTGTTTTATAAACATGGATTAAACATGCTTTTTAAAGGTATTTTTATCCCCCTGCAGCTTGAAGCAAAATGTATATCTCACCAATCCGCTAGATGTATTTTTCTACAGTTTAATTGTGTCAATGAAGATGAATGTGTGTGATCTACTTAGTATAGTATGCTGAGATTCTTCAAATGTCTTTTGAAAAGAGCCCTTATAAACAGCTCTTGAAGAAATTAAGCTTGATGAAGTAAGTGGAAAGGTGTTCCTGTGGATGAATAGTTACTTGGAAACAGGAAATGAAGGTGAGGTAAAAATAGTCAGCATTTGCAATGGAGAGAGCTAACTGTTAGAATTGTTTTCCTAGTACTTTGGTTCTGGTATTTTTCTATTTAACGTATAATAGAATAATATAATAGAATCATAGA
>WAAB01000595.1:0-22565 GCA_013389865.1 Piaya cayana
TTTTTTTTTTTTAGTTTTAAAAATCCAAGATTTTCTCTTTATTGACTGAAGTCTGAGACCCGCAAGCAGCTTAGGGAATGGCCAACCTCTAAGCCTCTTCTCCATAAGCATTTTTCTGTCTGGGGTGAGCGTTCCCCACCTTGAGGTGAACGAGGGAGGACAAGGCTGTGAGCTGCGGCGCCAGCTGAAACGCTGATATAAAGGATGTTAAGGATGCCACGGCGGGATGTACTTGTTTGGAACTTAAGGGAGACTTCAGTGGCCTTCCTCTAGGGAGCCGTAACTACCTCTCAGGCCAACCACGGCCAAGGACAAGGGCTACCATCAGGTCAATGCTCTCTTTATATATAGAGCTAACTAAATTTAGTGTTAAATCTGCTGTGAAAATTTACAGCTTTTAATATTTACCTGAGAGGCATCCAGACCTTCCCGTCCAAATATACAGTTCCTTAAATTAGACACAAAATGTGTCATGAGGCAGCAGCCTAAATTACATATTTACAGCACTGAAGCAGGTAAGTGCGTATTCATGCAGCCAATCCTGACTTCTTATTTTTAAAATAATGGAGTGGCTTGTTCGATATATTTTTTTTAAACCCCTGACAGGGTGAGCAGTACTGGGTCTGGGAGCTTTCTGGGCCAGGGGCTGTCTTTGTATTCTCTGTTTACAAGCGAGTTCTGCACAAAGAGCCTGTCCTCCTTAGGGGCTGTTGCAATTGAAAGAATAAAAGTATGTGACAATAAAGAGCAACTCCCTGCGAAATGACTCTGCCTAGAGATTTTTTCCTTCTTAGCGAACATTATTGCCCCAAAACAGCTTGCATAGTATTTATGTAATAATTTCCTTATGGGTCATTGTTGAATAAAACTCAGGTCCTTCCGTACCCAGAGTGAATGACCCCATCACTGCAACTGCAAAATTGTTCCCTTTTCACATTGTCAGGACGGAGTTCTCAGTGCCGACCGGCTCAGGAGCCGCCTCGCAGCTACATACAGGAAAATAGAAATCTACAGCAGTTCTTCAAGGGCCCAGACCGGCTCCCTTGTGAAGGAATTCTCACCAACAGCCTTTTGAACTTAGAATCATGGAATGCTTTGGGTTGGAAGGGACCTCAAAGCCCATCCAGATCCAACCCCTTGCCATGGGCAGAGACACCTCCCGCTGGATCAGGGGCTCCAAGCCCCATCCAACCCGGCCTTGAACCCCTCCAGGGATGGGGCAGCCTGTGCTGGGGCCTCCTCACTCTCACAGGAAAACATTTAATCCTAAAATCTAATCTGTTTATTGGTCCATTGAGTATTATTGAGTCAATGGGACTGTGTCCCTGTGGGATTCTCTCTGCCAGCATTTACAGCTGTGTGACACAGCACTTTGTTTCAGATTCTTGCTTTGTTTGATGAAAATCTTGATGGGAGCTGTAGTTCCTGCCAATGTGTAATAGTTTGTCTATAAGAAAAGTCACTCTCTGGAAAGAAAGGACTAAATATGATTTTAAAAAAAAAAACCAAACTAGTAAATTAATGTTTTCCCTGAAGCATTTCAACCCCACATGGCACTGAGATTCCTATCATAGATGAACTGCAAAACAATCCTGTTAGACTGTTCAGACTGACAGGGAAACAATGAGTTTCAGTGGCATGGATTTCAGATGGTGCCTTCCAGGAGTTGATCGGTTCAGTTCAGTTTAACAAAAGGTGGGAAAATTTAAAGAAGGAAAAGGCCAGTTACCAATGGCAATTTGAAGTTTTCGCCACCAACATGAAAAAATACGTGTTCAAATATACCAGAAGCTCTGCCAGATCTGTGTGCCTTGTGTAAGTGTCATCAAAGAAAGGGGGGTTGTATTCCTACGGGACTGCGGTGAGGCTGACTCCCAATCCCAGTACATATAGGTGCATACAGGGACTGTCCAAAGCAATCAGGCCCTCGGAATGTGCAGATTTGGAGGACAGGACTTGGCAGCCATTGTGTCCCCGTTTGGTAGAGCTCAGATTCTGAACGCTGAAGCTGTTTTACCAGTTAAATAACTCGGATAGCTCTTTTTAAGCACCTTCCAAGGAATATTTATAACTTTCTCTTGACCACGCTAACAACCTCTTGTCAACAGCCTGTTTCTCTTTGCCTGAAACCCCGCCGTTTAGTCTCTGTGACTCCCCTCCCTGCACAGCTGGCGTCTGCAGTCCCCGGTTACTGCGCAACTTGCCAGCAAGAATCAGTGTTCTTTGTCTGAGCCCCAGCCCTGACTGCAATTCTCAGTCTACAGAATCTGTCTTCTTGTTGCTGCAGCTCATCCAGGCTGACACCGGTCTCCTCCAGGGCAAGAAATGTGCTTGCTTTGAGAGACGTGCATCAATTCGAACCACCACCTTGTCTCTTTAATGGCATGGAAGTTCACATACAAAGCTGATTTCATGCAATCAAGGCTGCCTGGAACATCTTCATAACAAATAGAATCGTAGAATTATAGAATAGTTTGGGTTGTGAGGGACCTTAAAGATCATCCAGTCCCACCCCTGCCATGGGCAGGGACACCTCCCACTGGATCAGGGGCTCCAAGCCCCATCCAACCTGGCCTTGAACCCCTCCAGGGATGGGGCAGCCACCACCGCTCTGGGCAACCTGTTCCAGGGCCTCCCCACCCTCATCATGAAGAAATTTCTCACCATGTCTAGTCCAAACCTGCCCCTCTCCAGTTTATATCCATTGCCCCTTGCTCAGTGAACCAACTGAAGAGAGCGGTTGCACTCTTGCTTTCCAGCCACAAGTGGCCATAAGGCCCTGCAGCTGAAAAAAAAACCTTAAAGAAAAGCTTGGATAAACATGTCACATCAGCAAAATGTAGCTCTTTGTGTTTTGTAACGATTCCCAGGAGCCCCAAAGTGCTTGTTGGACATTAATGAATTATTCCCTACAACATCAGAGTGCACCGGAATAAACATCACCTCCTTACTTCCCTGATAGAAATGTATTTATCTTCCTGGCTAGATCCATATTTCTGAGGTCTCCAAGTTCGAGAGGTTTTTTCTCACCAGGCCTATATTTCAAGCTGATCTCCTTTCTTTATGAGGTTATGCTATTTTTATCATTAATATCCCCTCTTCCTGAAAAGTGCACGTCTTCATAGTGTAACCCAGCTTTTCTCTTGCACATTTTCATTAGTTGGCTGCATTTTCTGTTTGCTAGTAAGTGGATTTCTGAGTTATTGCAAGGTTATAATGATTTTCCCATCTCTTTTCAAAAAAAGCTGTAATCTGAATTGTTTCGGTTTTTACCTGCTCTTGAAGCACAGGCCAAATGACCTCTGGTTTAGTGGTTTTATCTTGAATAAAAGTCCTTGCAATTTCTGAAGATTCGAGGGAGTTGGGAAATACATTAGTGGTAGACACAACGAGGGGGTTTTTTTGGAGGAGGAGGAGGAGGTACTTGTGCATCTCAGTAATTCCCCACACAGAAATCTGGTAATTTCTTTCCATACACAAGTTTTGGTTTTAAAAGCATGATAGATGATAACCGTAAATGTTTCATTTACTATAAATAATTGGGGTCGTTTAGCCTAGAGAGGAGGAGGCTGAGGGGAGACCTTGTCACTGTCTACAACTCCCTGAAAGAAGGTTGGAGTGAGGTGAATGTTGGTCTCTTTACCCAAGTGGTAGGCGATAGGATGAGAGGGAATTTTGATTGCTTGTCTTCTTTATGGGCTGTTTAAAAGATGTTTTTCAAAGGAATCTGGTTTTTGTACCACAACACTAATAGCTGGCTGTGTTTCTGGGACTGTTTTCACCTATGTTGCTTTCAGTCTTAGTTCTAATTGCCTTTGATCTCCCTGGGGCTTTGAAGCCAAAAAAAACACCCCACCAAACCAACCATATAATGCTTATCTAATTTTCAAGGTTCTTGCATCTCTAAAAGATTCCATTAACGATGCTGCTTTCTGATTCCTGCCCCAGCTGAGAGAGGCTCTGTACCCCTCCCGGAGATGGTTTTTGGATGGCTCAGGGATTAGCGAAGAATCTCTTAGCCAATAGGTGCCACTGTTGCTCTGCTCACACCTCTGAATTGCAAATGCTCTTCAGCTTTGAAGAAGCAAACCTAAATCACATGCACTAAAATGTTACAGAGGTAGAACTCTGGCTAGAGGTTTGTCCATGCCAAGATGTAGGTATATGCTTTATCTTGTTCCTAAAAATATATTGTTGCTAATCTTGAAAAAAAAATGATGACAATATAAATACATATTGAATTAATTCCAGATATGTTTAATCTAAGCCTTTAACTTGCTACAGGTTTATTATGGAGACTCAGATCTGTAGCAGCCAAACCTTGCAGGTGTCTCCGCTGGAGCAGATGTGATTGAAATGCAGAAGTTTCTCATCAGGGCAAAAGGAAGTTTTGGGAGCTGTCAGCACTTTTTCCATGGGTCCCTCACATACTGGCTTAGCCGAGTAAAGCATCAGGGTGGCGATCGAGCCCTATATAGGCTGCCTACAGCTATTTCTGCGAGGTTTACTGTTTGGAATAGCAGGTCAGCTAATGTAGTTTCCTTTGCAGCTTATCTACCATTAAATAGTGTGGAGTGTGTAAAGCCAAGGGCAGCCAAGGGCAATCAAGGGCTGCGTGCTTACTGCATTGGGAAGAACCTTGGTTCACCTTGTCCTTCGCTATGTAGCCGTTTCGTATGTTTATTCTTGGATGTGTCAGACAAATTAATGAATAGCACAAGGTTCTTCACCCTCTTTCTCTAAAGAAAGGTATAGCAAGTTGTTTAAAAATCAAAAAAACAGCAAAGGGCAAAGCAATTGAGAGATTCATATCCTTCAGGTTCAATCCCACTCTTTTTTTTGCCTCTTACTGCAACTACTCATTGACTAGAAACCAGCAGATGAAAATTTTGGTTTCTGTGGTTTAATGTCTTCTGAAATACCTCCAGCCATCTGCAGGTCAGAATGTAACCCAGAAACTTGTTCTAACTAGTAGGCAGCCACTATAACCTCTGCCTGTATAACCTAATTCTCATTCCTGCTGCACAGAGCAGATCACCCTTACGTATAGGAACAAGAAGCTATATTAAGCAGTACTTAAGATCACCCTAAGCAGTTTACACAGAGGCATCCCTGGCTTTTCTATCTCCAGCCAGTTAGCTGGTGGTGTGCAGGAATTTCTGACCTCCTTTATCGTCTAGTTTTCTACTAACGTGCAGGGGAAGCTGTTCCTGCCCAGAAGGGAGGCCACAAGCTTTCGCTGCTGGTCTCAGCTGGCGAGTGGCTAAAGCAGAAATCAGGGTGTGTTTATAGGAAATAGCGTAGACTTTGTTTACCACTCCAGCTTCTTTCTTGTGCCATTTTTCCATCAGCTGCTCAGAAAGGCCACGGTTGGTGGGTGGTTCTGAGACAGAAAATGATTAAAATGATAGAATTAAATATTTGGTCCCGGTGTTCTTACTCTGCAGTTGTCACAGGGAATATGTGACATAAGTGGACAGAAGACTAAGGAATGTTTTATTTATTTTCATATTCTGATACTACATTTTAGCTTCTTGGTTCCTCATGATGGGTGAAGAAGTGCTGCACTTGCAGGCTTTGAAATGAGCCGTAAGCAAACCTGTCCCATTTGTCTGTATACACACCATTGCAGCGGCTTAGTGTGTTTTTGAGTCAGTGACATCACGGGATCTTGTTGCTCTTACAATTTAATCCCTGAAAAGAAGGGCATTTTCATTTCAGTTCAAGTAAATTTCCACTTAAAATTAAGCAACTACATCTGTGTGTCATGAGATCTGATTAACCTGGTTTCAACACCTGCATCGTGGATTTGCAGATACATTTAAGAAGGCTGCAGATGAAAAGCTGATTGTCTTGTGCTGCTTAAGTGTTTCACCGTGCGCTCGCATTACAGATGATTACTTCCAACTGCCCATCAGGAGAGAATGACAGGAATATTTGGGAGTGCGGAGGCACCTCAGAGGAAGGGATGTTCTGGCAGATGATACTTGTGCAAAAAGTATTTCTGTGAATGATCTGGGACTCCTTTAAGTGCAGTTTGTTCCTGTGAATCAGAGTTTGCTAATGAAAATAATCTTTTTTTACCATCAAGCTTACAGTATAGACCCTGGACTGTCCTGAAGACACAAACCCAGTCCTAGCTGGTAGTAACACGCTGATTTTCTTCATATGCTCTGGTCACCCTCTGAGGCAGAGACAGGGGAACCACCAGTAGGAAAGGGATCCCACTTGAATCAAACGTAGGAGGGAGCGCTGGGTCCTCTACACTGGCTGTAGAGCTGCAGTGCCTTCTTTTACACGTACAGTTGTTTAAGGATATAAAATATGATTTATATATTAGTTACAAGATGATCGCTGTTTGGAATGCTGGCACACACCACCCTACATGTGTTATTTCTTTTACTTACCTCAAATTTTTCCATCATGATTCTCCTCAGTGTTGGGTCTGGTTTGTGATCTGGGGAGTAAAGGAAGTCTGCTCTGTACGTGCTGCCACGTTTCCCAGTGTCTTTTATAAACCAGAAAGATGTACAACATCCCGTATAGCTAAAGCAATTTGATAATTAAAGAAGCTCTGTTCCAGTGCTGCTTTCATTGTCTGCTCATATAAAAAGCACTTATTGGGAAAGAAATCCACACTACATATGTTTTCTCAGCTGGTATAATCAGCCATTGTAAAATAAATGAATTAGCAGAGTCAGGAGGACGCACTAACAGCTCCAATATTGAACCTAACTGGCCTGTTTCAACGAAGTTAAATGTCTACTGCTAAAATTTGCTCAGCTTTTCAGCAAGGCACACAACCTATAGAGCAGCTGTGCTAGCAAACATGCTCTTGTTTATACAAGCAAATGAAAACAATACCCAAAGTATTAAAGATCCTTTGATGCCAGTAATAACTTTTAACTTATGAAAGGGATAATGAAGCCTCCCCTATAATGACGGTGTATATTATTAAGTTGTGTGTGTTATTGTTGTATAGTTGTATGTCAGTTGTTTAGCACTCTGAAGTGATTGCAATAACAAGCACTACAGCATTTTTAATTGGCTAATGTTAGGTCTGGTTAAACCACACAACATGACTCACGCTCGGGCATTGCTTCTGTCCTGGCGAAGAGAGATCATTAACGAAATGAATCAATGTAGGCCAGGAAATACGGTTATCCTTCTCCCCTTTGTTCCTTTTCTGAGACAAGCCTGGACTCCAGAATCGGAGCACAGAGTAGGTCTCAAGACATCGTGATATAGCTGCCGTGCTCCCCTACACCAACACACCACACGTACCTGTATGACACACAGGCTACCTTCACAGACAGAGGGACAAACCAGAATGTCCATTCAAAGTAATGTTCTTCTTTATTGACATCACTAAAGGGCTGGCAGCACAGTACACGCTTGAATAAGGTCTGCGTATTCCATGTTCCAGCTGACCGTTGGAATGAGGTTCTGATGAGCCTCGTTTATCGTTGTTAATGGCTGCCCTTGATTGACTACGCATCACCTGATATTAAATATCCTAAAAAGATATTTTCCTAGGTTGAGGCATGAACAGACTAATGGAATCTAAGATGTTTACTATAAGGTTTTCAGAAAGTTAACAATGCTGTCCAGTCCTCTTTTCCCAGATGGAAATGAGAAACCACAATAATCGTATAGGCTTATGATTCCATGGAATCCATCCTCAAGGTGGTACCAGGTCACTCGAACCCCGTTGTCTTCCAGTCTCTTCTTGTAAAGCAAACCATCGTCCCTCAGCACGTCGTATTCACACGTCAGGATGAAGGACTCGGGCAACTGGTGAACAACAGCATCTTCAGCCAACAGCGGGCACAGGTTGGGCTCACAGAATCTTTTCACCGTCTCATACACTTCAGCTATAAAATCAGTGGGCCTAAGTGGCTTCACACCTCTGACCTTAAATTTTTCAGGGATGTTATCTGGGCTCACCCACTTCCTGTACTTCACCCTCATATCTGGAGGAATATGAGAGCCCTCCAAGACCTCTTGCATGTGCAATGCATGCCCGTTCAGGTACTGCAAAGCAAAGAAAGCAGCACGTTCTCGGAATAGGAGAGGGACTCCTCGATTTTGGTGGTAGGATGGTAAATTGAAGTCCAGCGCCTGAAGGCCTGGGTAGATCAGGATCTGAGCACGCAGTCTGGGGAGGTTCGATTGACCTGCAAGGGTCTGGCTGACAGCGGCTGCCAGATTGCCCCCAGCACTGTCCCCACAGACAATTACGCTGGCAGGATCCACCCCATAGTGCTCTGTGTTCTTCATAAAGTGTACGGTGACATCAAGACAGTCTTCATATGCAGCCGGATATTTGTGTTCAGGAGCTAAACGGTACCTAATGCAAAGAAAGAGACAACAAAAGTAAGAGAAGAAAATGTCATCGCTGTAATATTAATCAGGACATGGCATCCTATGCTGTCTTCCAGCCCTGTCATTTTGGGGTAGTTTTCCTCCAGGTCAGGATATTCTCCTAAGGAGGTTTTCATCAGTCAGCGATTACGAATAAGCTGTAAATCATGTATTCAGTCACAAAGACTCAGTAAAGTAGGATTTTCCGATTAAGAGTCTGGCTGAGACTGTGCATCTTAGTCATGCTGAAACCTCCTTGTGCGTTCTTGATGAGACAATTTATAATTTTGTGCCTTTTCTTCCTACGTGCAAAATGGGAGTATTATAGTATTATGTTCTCTCTTTTTACAAATCACAGTAGTTTAAAGCATCATAGTACATGTTCACATGTTCAGCAGAAGGAAGACTTCTGCCTCAGGTTTTGATTGGTTTTTATAGATTTTTCTTAGTGTTCCAAATATTTCCATTCAGGTCTTTTCTGAGTATACCTGGGCATGAAGAGTTAAGAACTGTGAAATTTCCATCATCACTATTTGCCTCTTTGTGGGCTTGACTGAGTTCAATAGAAATTCCTCTGCAAACAAGAACATCCCCAAAACCAGTGGCAGCAACAAGCTCCAAACAACAGGACAGGGTGGGGTTCACTTACTGAACAGAGACAACCACCGATTCACTTTCTCTGGATAGGTAGCGGCAGACTTTTTCATAGGTATCTGTAAAACAAATATTTTCATTAGTGCTTTTCTATTGCCCTGATCTTTAAGACAGCAAGGGAACGTTCATTCCAGAAAGGTATGTATTTGCCCTCACACCTCCTCCCAAATCACAGGCTGAAACCCCCACTTATTTCAATCTTATAAAAAGATGAGAATGTTCTAAGTTACTATAATTCCTCCAAAAAATACCTTACCGAGACTTCCAAATACCCAGCCTCCTCCGTGAAAGAAGATGATACCTCTCCTTCGCCCGTCAGAGGTAGCTTTAGGCTGATAAACCCGCACAGGTACTTTGTTAAACTGCAGGTCCTGGATGAAGAGCTTTGGGTCCAGCCCTAGTTTCCGTCCCTGTCGCACGTATCGGCCAAAAGTGATCTGACTGCAAAGTCCAGTCTTCTCCAAAATTCTTCCCTGTTAAAGATAAAAGAAATATAGGCTTCTTTAAAGGTCTTGAGTTAGCAATGTATAAAAACTCTGCATCATACTTAGATTAAACTGTGTCTGAGGGAAATCTGAAAGGAACACAGAGCTTTCAAATGAGAAAGTGCTTATGTTGTAAAATATGAATATGCTACAAGAAGATATAATAATAGCAGCACGAGATGTCAGAATAACTACCAAGGGGTCTGTTCATAGAGGATGATTATGGCTATGGAAGAATCTCACAAGCACCCTAACTGGCTTCTTGTACACCCAGTATTGATAGGAGAACTCTTTCCAATAGGTTATGCGGTCCTTGGGGTTTGCCTTAATAAACCCATGGAAAACAGTGAGGAAAAGTAACTCCGCAGCTGGTTTTCTTGATAGAAATGCCCAATCCTAAGAATGTGAAAAATCCCAGGATAGAGTCAGAAAACAGTATTTGTTTTAAGTTTGCCTAGATCAGTTGTACTACAAAGGAGAAGTTCTACCTTTTATCATAGCAGCAGGAATACAAAGAATCCGACTGAAAAATCTTAAGCTTCACATACAGCAATTTGACCTCTGTCACCCGCTAAAAATAAAGCTCTCTGATTCAGGAAAAGCAATCTTCCCAAGCTCTCACATCTTACAGACTGTAAAAAAAACTGCTTCCATTACTTAAAGCCAGTCTCACTCTGCTATCGCATCAGCAATATCGTATGGGCCATCCGAATTGGCTGTCTTGGAGTACACGTTCATTGTCGTCAGTATTGCCCTGCACACCTTTGTGCTCATTCCTGTTTCATTTGTACTTGATAACATCAATGAAATGCTGTATATAGAGACAGCAATAAAAGCTTTAATAGCTCTCCATTGCATAAACTAATATTCCTGAATCATAGAATCAGATCAGAGAGCTCATGAACTGGCAAACCTTAAGTGTTGGGTTGTGTTGTGCAAGTCAGTGACTGCTTTTTATTTGCATAGAATTAAAAGATACAGCAAGTGACAGCGGAAGAGCTGAGGAGCTGTAATGCCGTTTACGCAACACCGTCCCAGGGAGTCCAAGGATTAAGTAAAGCAGCCCTAACCGGATTCTGTACCATAAATGTCACCCGAGCAGTCGAAGGGCTGTCGTGTTCCTTGGGCAAGGTGACTTCCCCTGAGGCTGAGAGCAGCTATCAGACAGAAAACAGCTCAGATGGGGATTCCAGGCTGAAGTGAGCCCTGCCGTGTGGCAATCTCCTGCTGTCAAGCTCTGGTGAGCTTCTGCGGGATGAACTCATCTGTGACCAGAGCATCCTCCCTCTCCCCACAGTGCTCTCGCTACTGTGGGAGCTGTGAGCATCACCTTGCGGGGTGCAGATCTTGTGCTGGGATCCTGTTTGTGTGTGGATGTCCAGCCAAGATCCTGTGTTTCCACTAGGATCCTGGTGTTGTGCGGATCTTCCACTAGGATCCTGGTGTTGTGTGGATGTTCCACCAAGATACTGACTTTCTGTGGATGTTCCAGGACCCTGGCTTTGTATGGATGTTCCACCAGAACCCTGGCTCTGTGTGGATGTCCATCTAGGACCCTAGCTTTGTGTGGATGTTCCAGGATCCTGAGTTTGTGTGGATGTTCCACCAGGATACTGGCTTTGTGTGGATCTTCTGTATCAGAAGTGGTGTGACCAGCAGGTCCAGGGAGGTTCTTCTCCCTCTGTAATCGGCACTGGTGGGACTGCACCTTGAATCCTGGGGTCAGTTCTGGGCCCCTCACCACAAGAACGATGTTGAGGCTCTGGAGCGAGTCCAGANCTGGGGTTTAAGGGGCAGGTGAAGGAGATGCTGAGGGACATGGGTTAGTGGTTGATGGGAACGGTTGAACTCGATGACCCAGCGGGTTCTTCCCAACCTAGTGATCCTATAATTCTGCAAGGATCCTGCCTTTGTGTGTAAGTTCCACCAGATCCCGGGGTTCTGCGGATGCTCCTGGCCCCCGGCCGTGCGGGGCTCTCCCCGCTCCCCTCAGGCGGGCTGTGCCGCCCCCGCCCCGCCCGGCTGCCCTCACTCTCGGGGCCTCAGGGCCGCTTCCCCCCCCGCCTTTCCCCTCACCCGGGGCCGCGACTCACCAGGGCGGCGGTGCCGAGGAGCACGGCGAGCACCAGGCGCAGTTTGCCGGGCTGGTTGACGCCGGGCGGGATGTCGTAGCCGGGCAGCAGGAGGAGGGCGGCCAGCGCCGCCAGCGCCGCCAGGGGCACGAGCAGCAGCAGCAGCGCCGCCAGCGGCGCCATCGCCGCCCCCCTCATCCCCCCCCCCGCCCCGCCGAGCCGCGACTGTGACACGGGGGACGCGGGGCGGGACCCAGCGCCCCGGCGGCTCCTCCGGGGAGGAATTCCCAGCCACAGCCGGCTGGACGCGGAGTCTTAGAGTCGTAGAAGCGCCCGATCGTAGAGTCATGCGGTGGTTTGGGTTGGAAGGGGCCTCAGAGCCCGTCCAGACCACTCGTTGCCACGGGAACGGTGTCGGGGTGCTGAGCGGCTTAGAATCATCGAATCACAGAATCACCAGGTTGGAAGAGACCCACCTGATCATCGAGTCCAACCATTCCCATCAATCACTAACCCATGTCCCTCAGCACCTCGTCCACCCATCCCTTAAACCCCTCCAGGGAAGGTGGCTCAACCCCATCCCTGGGCAGCCTCTCCCACTGCCCAATCACCCTTTCTGTGAAATATTTTTTCTTAACGCCCAGCCTGAACCTGCCCTGGTGGAGGTTGAGGCCATTCCCTCTCGTCCTGTCCCTTGGGAGAAGAGCCCAGCTCCCTCCTCTCCACAACCTCCTCTCAGGTAGTTGCAGAGAGCAATGAGGTCTCCCCTCAGCCTCCTCCAGGATAAATGCCCCCAGCTCTCTCAGCCGCTCCTCATAAGGCCTGTAGGAGCCACCTCACAGTGACACAGAGTGAAGTGGGATTCTGCAGCAGTTCTTCAGTGTCCCAAACTGGCTTCTTTGAGAAGAAATTCCCACAGCCTTCTGAACTTAAGCATCATAGAATCATTGAATCGTAGAATCATGGAATGGTTTGGGTAGGATGGGACCTCAAAGCCCATCCAGTCCCACCCCTGCCACGGGCAGGGACACCTCCCACTGGATCAGGGGCTCCAAGCCCCATCCGACTTGACGTTGAACCCCTCCAGGGATGGGGCAGCCACCACTGCTGTGGGCAACTGGGCCAGGGCCTCCCCACCGTGACATCAAAACATTTCTCTGGATGATCTCCTCTCAATCTCCCCCTCTCAGCTTAAAGCCATTCCCCCTCATCCTGTCCCTGTGTTCCCTGATCAAGAGCCCCTCCCCAGCTTTCCCAGAGCCCTTTTCAGTACTGGAAGCTGCTCTAAGGTCTCCCTGGAGCCGTCTCTTCTCCAGAGTGAATGACCCCAGTTCTCAGGATCCTAACTTGCCGGGAGCATGTCATTCATCCTTCCCTTCAGGGCTTCTCTAACAGCAGCCAGCAGGGCTAACAGAAAGGGTTTTACAAAAAATATCCTCCAAAGGCAGCCAGAAAATAAGAAAAGCCTTCACGTAAGTTGTAATGCAGCCAGCAAAATTCTGGTACTTACACATAAAACCTTACAAAAATAACACCTAAACCACATTTCTGGCAGAAATCATGGCAAAGTAAATCATTGTAGTAGAGGTCCTAATCGTAGAAGCAAGGACAATTTGAAGCTTTCCAGGATGATTCACTCCAGGGATATTGAAATAGGAGAACTCATATTGAATTGTTCCCTTAATTGCCAGTATGAACGCGGCAGTAAAAATCACTGGCGGTATGTAAAAAATGCCATGTCACTTAACCAAGGATGAGATGTCTTTATACCTACCTTTGATTGAACTTTCTCCACTAACAGTAAACCTCAGAGCAGGCCAGGTTACCACAGATCCCTCCGGTGCCACACACTTCAAAGTCCTTGTAAGTGTTGCGCAAGGTGCCAGCAGGCATCACACTGGAGAAGAGTCAGAGGAGACTCTTTAATTTCCTGTCTAGCTTCATGTTAATTGTGGGACTGATACAGGGCCTGGTATTCTACATGATATTGTTGGATTGCAGATGATGTGGATAACTGAAGGTAGCAGTTAAGTCCTGAGTGGAGTGTTAGTTTATGATTGTTGCTGTTTACAGGGAGAGCCACTTTGTGGGGAGGTTAAATTGCGTCTTGCTTCTGGTCTGCAGCCACAACATATTGCTTCATGTACTGTGGACATTCTTTAAGTGGTTTAGAATGTATATGCAAGGACGTGTAGAAAAGAAAAAGGGAACTAACATGAGGAAAAGAAAAGCTCACATGTGCTCTGCAAAGGTAAATGCATCAATCTTGTTTTGTTGTTGGGGAACTTAAGCACAGGAACAAGTTTTTCAGCAAACTTACATGTCTGATAAATGCAGGAAAGCACTTGGGGCATTTCCTTTGCTGTCGTTTTACTCAAAGGCTGTTAATAGAATATCTCTGTTAGGGGCAGTTGCAGTTTTGACTTCATTTTTTCGAGTCTAAAATTAGTTGGTTATAGAATTTTTCTGCAAGTCAGTGCCTGAGAATCTTGGACTCAGCTGCTTACGTGTAGCGTACAGCACAGGAACTGTGTTATAGCATTGCAGTGTCAGCATCTTTCTTCTTTGCCAGAACACACTCAGCCTTTTACAAAGAATGAAACCGTAGATCATAACTGAATAAGATGGGTCAGACCAGATGTTGGTTTAAAATTTTACTGCATCTTTAATATTTACTGAGAGAGTAGCAAGTGTCTGGTCCCAATAGAGCATTAAAACAAGCAGACTGCACATGGAATACTTCAAACAGCACTAAAAGAAATGTTCATAGCATTCTTGAAATACCTTTTTCAGTGGTCACATTGGCAGAACTGCTCATTAACAAATGGTCCTCTCTAAACCTCTTAAATGAAATTTAGAAGCATGAAAAACCACAGAAAATTGGCAGTTCTTATAGAAGGAAAGTAAACTGTTCCTACAAGCTCTTAAGAAAGTTCATAATATTGTCAAGACCCCTTTTTCCAGAGGAAAATGACAACCAACTGCTATCAAATGGATTTATGATTCCGTGGAATCCATCCTCAAGGTGGTACCAGGTCACCTGAACACCATTGTCCTCCAGTCTCTTCTTGTAAAGCAAACCGTCATCCCTCAGCACATCGAACTCACACGTCAGGATGAAAGTCTCGGGCAACTGTCGGACAATGGCATCTTCAGCCAGCAACGGGCACAGGTTGGGCTCACAGAATCGTCTCACGGTCTCATAAACGTCAGTCGTGCAGTCAAGCAGCACATGTGGTTTGTAGCCTCTGACCTTAAATTTTTCAGGGATGTTATCTGGACTCACCCACTTCCTATAATTTAATTTAATATCCATAGGAACATGGGAACCCTCCAAGACCTCTTCCAGATTGCATGAGTTCCCATTCAGGTACTGTAACATGTAGAAAGCAGCACGTTCTCGGAATAAGGGAGGGACTCCCTGATTCTGCTGGTAGGATGGTAAATTGAAGTCCAGCGCCTGAAGGCCTGGGTAGATCAGGATCTGAGCACGCAGTCTGGGGAGGTTCGATTGACCTGCAAGGGTCTGGCTGACAGCGGCTGCCAGATTGCCCCCAGCACTGTCCCCACAGACAATTACACTGGCAGGATCCACCCCATAGTGCTCTGTGTTCTTCATAAAGTGTATGGTGGCATCAAGACAGTCTTCATATGCAGCCGGATATTTGTGTTCAGGAGCTAAACGGTACCTAATGCAAAGAAAGTACAAGAAGGAACTATTAGTTTTAAATGTTTTGCTGAAAATACTGGTTCCTGCAACCAGGAATTCCCTGATTACCTCAGAATTTTGCCTTTCTCCACAGGTTGCCATAAATAAACTGCAACTAGTTGGAGCAGGCAGTGCGGATTAACTTGTTGGCGTGTCATTTGTTCAGGAAATTCCTTGGGTCTTTAACAACACAGGAATGCTCAGCTGCCAACTTTGGGGTTTACTTGCAGTCATTTAGTTAATTATGCTTTAGTGTCCCATGTGTTGGATACAAATGACAATACTTCTGTTCTATGGCTTTATTACAGTAGAGCTATATCCTCATAATCCTAATCATTATGTTGGTATATTGATGATGTATATTGGTAGGTGTTAGTATATTGGTACATAACTTGTCTTTCTTGTAGTGCATCTGCAAGGATCAAGCAGTTTCCTTGAATAAGGAAAGGCTCACTGTCTGTTCACTATTGATTTTGTGCTTAGCATTTGAAAACAGTGATTGAAAAGCAAGAAACATTTCCCCAAGAAAGGTTGTTGATATCACCAAGGAGGCTGGGAGGTGGTGATTGTACTATAGGAAATAATCTCTAAAAACAGCATGAGGGAAGACTCACCCAACAGATACAACCACTGACTCACTTTCTCTGGCCATGTAGCGGCACAACTTGTCATGGGTCTCTGAAAGAAACATATTTGATGGGGTTTGGGTTTGGTTCAGTTGTTTCATTTTCCACTTTTCTCCATTGTGTAAGTCAAAGAATTGCAAGAAGAGAATGCTCTCTACTTTTCTCTGCCCCCCTACATAGTTCCTCAGATCTTTTGTCACCCCCCATCTTCCTGCATTTGCTGTATTTTCATATCTCTTTGTCCTCTTCTTTAAGAAAACTACACATAATGCAGTGCAAACCCTTTCTTCTGACAGCAGGACCTAGTAAGGTGCATCTGTGGTTATACTCAAACTTCCTAACTGCTACAGATCAAGCAACAACCAACTTTACCATTTATGAAGTAAATACTTCCTTAATAAATTATAATCTTTTTCCTGTTAGATATCTTACCAAGACTTCCAAAGACCCATCCTCCTCCATGGAAAAACAGAACTCCTCTCCTTTGGTTGGCAGATGGAGCCTTAGGCTGATAAATCCTTACAGGCACTTTCTCAAACCACAGGTCCTTGATGATGAGCTTCGGGTCTGCTCCTCGAGTCTTTCTACCTTGCATGTACCGGACAAAGCTAACCTGACTGCAGATGCCCAATTTTTCCAAAATCTTACCCTGTTCAAAGGCAAAGAGAACAGGGAATTCACTCAAGAGAGTCTGTGTTTTCCGAAGTAAGGGAACAGTGTGGGCAGTGTATTCATGATGTCCAAGTCCTGTATTTTAGGGCAATCATAACGTATTTGAGTAGTTTTACAGGTACAGCGGAACTGAACAAATCTCTGAATTCTTCACTGATGTGTGCAATGCACTGGCAAGAAAATCCAGAAGATGAAAAGAATACAAATGAGAGCAATTGGTCCAATATAACTTTGCAAAAACGATTTTCTAAAAAGGTACAACCTCTGTTTTGAAATACATTATTTAGTCATGCCAAACCAGTACTTTGATCCATATGAAGATCTGGGTCAAGCTCTTAACAGTCACTATTTTGATATGAATATTTCTCATTAACCTGCCACATTTGCATGCATTATCAATTCAGGGCTGTGGCTCACAATACATTTACCTATGAAAGACCTTTTCAACAGTGACTCCAGCTACTGTGGTGTTCTCCATGCCGATTTTGAGGCTGAAGAAACTCCTGCATTTTGCAACATACTGGTCTTAATTCATTAGAAAACTAGTCTTAGTGTCTCTAATTGTGTATGCACATGATTAAATGATCTATTCTTTTGTATTTGCTATTTTCCAGGCAAAAAAATTGAACAGTTCCAAATAATATTCTCACCTTTACATTCAACTTGTTTGGGTTCTTTCATCCTGTGCTGTTTATAGTGCCATGTACAATTATGGCTTATGGTAATAATGGGCAGTGTATAGAGGGTAGAGAACTGGCTTTTCCAGCTGCTAAGCGAAGTCATCTCTTTCCAATTACAACTTGTGTGCAGCCAAGGCATGTGAATATGTATCTAGAATTCTTTAGCATGGTCCACTATAATCTAAAATATTTCTGACAGAGATATTTTTTTTGATTTTAAATATTTTTTCCTTCTTGGATTTAAGTGATTTACTAAATACAAGCACAGCTTCTGCTCTCCCATGTATTCCAAACATCGTCCATCATCACAGCGTCTATATATCTATCATCACATGGAAATATTCCTGATTCAGTGAGGTCCTTTGTCAGCAGAGCTCACAGAAGCTGAGTGCTGGTAAGAGCTTCAGCTCTTTTAGACTGATTAGCTTCCCACTCTTCTAGCCACTTGGAGAAGCTGGGCTGGCCAGGACCCCTCACTCCCATCAGACAAGCCTGCTTGGTTGCTGCAGGAGTTGTAAATATGCATTCGGGGTAGGTGGAATTCTTTCAGCTCCCCTCGCGCAACATTACCAGGTCTTGTCACTTGTCTGACAGAATCTCCCCCTTCCCAAAAGCAGTTCTGAAATGTTCCATTTCTAATTTTATCTTCAAAATAAATACCTAACTCCTCATCCCCAAGGCCAAGAAAAGCTTGAAAGCCTGGCTCAAGGACATCTGATGTATTCTACACCTAGAACGGAAACACAAATCATCTAACTTGCATAAGGTTTCTTAATCAAATTATTGCCAGGTTAGTACAATTCACTAGAGATGCACATTCAGGCTTTCAAACTCTTGTGTTAGGCAGCGTTTGCACACTGCCTGATGTAAGAAGCAGGCAGGACTGTAACAATGCAGAGTAGCATAAAACAGCTGGGAAAGGTTTCTTCAGCAAAACTGAGCTTCTAAATGCAACGCGCAGCATGACAGCTAAGCCCTACTCTCCTTAATGAAAATTCATTCCAAGCAGGATTCTAGTGCTTAAAAGGTTTAGTTTAAAAGGTTCGGTTTAAAATCTGCAGGTTCACCGTTCTTCCCCCAGAATTCACACCAAGTTAACTTACCACCACAGCTCTGCTGATTAAAATTACATGAATGATTCGAAGCTTCACAGGCTGATTCACTCCGGGAGGAATATCCGAGTTGGAGATATCAAAATTAATTGCCCCCAGGACCAACAATATAAATCCAGCAACAAAAGCTGCTAAGAACAGCACCAGCAGCGTGCAAACAACTGCCATTTTGCTGAGCAGCAAAGTGGTCTGAAATGTCTTTGGTTTGACTTTCCCAGCTCTCTTTTGCTTGGTACTTCCTGATTCTTTGTTCTGTGTAAGGTTACTCTAGTGAAAACCTTTCTCCTCCCTTGTACGAACACATCGGTAGGTACCTTTCCCTCTTTCACATTATTACACACACACTCCCTTTGTTTCTCAAAGGATAAATGTTTCCAAGTCCTGAATTGGTTAAAAGATCTCTGCCAGCATCATGTTGGGAATTTTTGCAAGAAACCAGCCCTTAGCTGGGGAAGGAGAGATATGAGTAAACTGCGTTAATATTAAATGAATTTGGGGGATGGAAAAAAGGCTCAGAGCATTTGTGTGATTTGAATCTGTGTTGCTCTAAGACACTATACGGAAGGGTTTCTCCAGGGTTATGCAGAGATGGGAACCTGCACACGACAACTGCGACTATAAAGAGCCAAATGGTTTGGCACCGGTGTTTTCTTGGAAAGGTGCACTTAGAGAATTGTGTCATTACCTCAGTCGCTGGGGGTTTTTTGTGTTATCTTCCAAAGAGGCTGAGTTTGGACTCAGGATCAAGTTACCTCGTGTCAGGTAAATGTCAGGAACTCTCAGAGTGCAGCAGAGGCAGCATAATATTACTTAAGATAATCAGCAATTAATGACTTTCAAACCAAACTGCTTTATTGTGTTCTTGCTGTAAAATGGGATTGTGCTACAGTAGAGATGCTGTGGTTCAAATTATGCTTGTGGTATTAATTGTGAATCTGAGTCTGCAACTCTGCAAGCAACTAGGATGTCAGAACATTGTTGAAATTGCAAATTCCCAGGAGTATCAAAGAGGTTAAAATCTCATTTCATTAAGCAGCCATGTTATTATTCTTTTTTAAAGTCAAATCAGTGATGGGGGGAAAGTACCGTGGCATTTTAGTTATAAATTTTCATCATTTTTTCCAGTGAGAAACTGGGTGGTTTTAATAGGGCACAAGATCTTTGTAAAATATACTGAGGTACAAAGAAATACTTTGTCTAAAAGCAGCAAAAGCCCAGATTTTTTAAAAAATCATCCACCCAATAGTGTTTCTGTACTTCCAGTCTGGATTGTTTCCACAGTGATGTGATCATATATGATAGTCAGACATAGCCCAGTTGTCTGGTTAATTAATTACTGGGCACAGTACAGATTTTACAAGGTAGAATTATCAAGATTGTGGTCTCTGCCTGCCAATGTTGCATTGTTCCTTTCACCTCAAGGTATTAATTCAGATTTATTAGGGAGTTCATGCTCAGCAAACATAACTTTCACTTGTAACACAAATAGAGTCATAGAATAGTTTGGGTTGGAAGGGAACTTAAAGGTCATTTAGTACCAACCCCCCAGTCCTATCACCACAAGCGTTTGTAAACAGTCCCTCCCCAGCTTTCTTGTAGCCCCTTCAGGTACTGGAAGGTCACTCTAAGGTCTCCTCAGAGCCCTCTCCAGGCTGAACAAGCCCAACTGTCTCAGCCTGTCCTGATCTGGGAGGCTCTCCAGCCCTCTCATCATCCTTGTAGCCTCCTCTGGACCCATTCCAACAGCTCCATCTCCTTGAGGATTCCAGACCTGGACATATTTGAAATGCTAGTTTTTATTTTTTTGTTGACAGCATCACAGAATTGCCACAGCGTTACAGTGAGAGGTTAACCTGATGCTCTCCTTTTCTACCTTCTTATATCTGTGATCTTCAGAACTTTTTCAACAAATGTACAATAATACCAGGTAGCATAACAGGTAATCTTGAGCACAAGATAATCTTGAAAGAGGAACAAAAGGTACAGAAAGGCAAGTAAGTCTCCTCTCACCTCTACACTTCCCTAACATGTACACTCAAAAGCACTGGGATTCTGGTTTAAGAATTAAGTTCCAAAATGAAACGTCATCTCTCAGATTCCATCCCAATCAAACCCATACTACTTCCAGTTCAGAAAGTTCGCTTCTGACCAGAAGCCTTTCTGTTGACTACACTTTCTCAGGAAAAGTGTGGTCTTTGTGTAGAGCAGCTCTAGAAATTAGAGTGCACAGCTGTAATTGCCCTGTCTGATATAAAGCTTCACAGAACCCGAGTTGCTGGGCTCCCCATCTGATTCCCTGCACACCTCCTGTCTCTCACAGGGACCAGAGTAGATCCTGGTTGTCGTCTTCAGCTTTTCCAGGTGATCCGAGAACCTTCAGGAAAAGATGCTCTTGCTGCTTGCCTTGAACATACGTCTGCCATGTAAAGATACTAGAATTGCTGCAGTTGAAGGGAAATTATATGTGCCAAGTGCCTCACTTTCCGTCTCCATCTTATCAGTGATTTTAATGTTGTTTTCTAGGATGGTGGCGCTTTAAATAATCTTAACGTTTGTTTGAGAGTCACTGCAGAAGTAGAAAGCAGAAACTATAAAGTGCAGTCAATATCCAAAGCATAAATTACAAGTATTTACGTTCTTTGCCAAGAGTAAAGATTTGCATCTTTGTTCTGAAAAATACTTTTATAGACTGTTTATAAAATTCACAGTCCTATTCATTATCTTTTCTGCAGATGAAAAGGAAAAAATCCCATAGCCAAAAAGGGCTAAAATTCCATGGAAAGCGCTCTCAAAATGACACCAGGTCACTCGAACACCATTGTCCTCTAGTCGCTTCTTGTATAACAGGCCATCGTCCCGAAGCACGTCAAACTCACAGGTGACAATGTAGGTCTCAGGGAGCTGGCGAATAATGGAGTCTTCAGCTAAAAGTGGGGAAAATGTTATTGCTAAAAGTTCCTTGATTGCTTCATGTGCTTCAGGTTTATATGGAGTGGGTTTCAGAGGTACATAGCCTCTAACTTTAAATTCATCAGGAATAACATCAGCGCTTATCCATTTTTTATACTTGTTTTTCATACTCTCAGGAACATGGCGGTTTTGTAGGATATCTTCCATAGCTGTTGGTTCTTTATTAAGATAACGAAAACAGAAGTAGACGACGAGCTTCCGATACAATATGGGGACCGAAGCGTTCTGCTGATAGGAAGGCAGATGAAAATCTAACCCCTGTAGTCCTGGATAAAGTAAGACCTGAGCACGTACTTTTGGGAGATCTCTTCTGTTCAGCAGTATCTGGCAAATAACCGTAGCGAAATTAGCTCCGCAGCTGTCACCGCTGATGATGATGAGAGCAGGATCCACATGATACTCCTCTAAATTCCTCAGGAAGTATAAGGTAGCAGTGAGACAATCCAGGTATTGCCCTGGGTATGGGTGTTCAGGAGCCAAGCGATAACTGAAACATCAAGATTTTGTGGTTGTTGTCAAAGTAATTATGAACATTTCTTTCGCATTATTCATTATTGACTGGTATGGGAGTTATATAGGCTTTTTTCCCAAAATTTTAAAGATTATCTTTGTTTTTAACTAGTGTAGATTGGAAAGACAAACTGATGGTCTTACAGTGATTTTAGAATACTTTGCCTGTGAGCACATTTCTAAATTAAATGAGAGGCTAAAGCAAAGTATAGGGAGCGCGACCTGCGCTAGTAAATAACTTCAGCCTGTTTCTCGCAAGCGTTTCAGCTGTGAACTGTGTTACCACAAATGTGAGAGCAGCACTTACCCGACAGACATCACCACTGAGTCGCAGTTTTTGGCAATGTAGCGGCATACTCTTTCAAAGGCCCCTAGAGAGAAAGTGTATCAGAAATTATGTTTTAAAAAGATCAAATAACCTTTTGAAATGAAAATATAGATCCTTGAACATATGCTCGTGGAAGGCACTGCAGCAGGAGACTGATGAGTCAACATTTTCAGGCACTTTTCTACCATAATTCCAGTATCATCTTCCTGAAAGGTAGTAGCCTCCTTAGAGTTCGTTGTTTATTTGTAAGTTAGGATGCCCTCTTCATCTGTTTGACTTCTCTACAAGCCATTTCACCTGTCATTTTACACATGAACTGCCATCTTTTTTTTCCTGCCTTTTAATCAGTTTTTATCCAAATGAAAGACGTTCGCTCTTGTGTT
>WAAB01000595.1:31365-42116 GCA_013389865.1 Piaya cayana
TCATTTGTTTGCTATTTGATGTCGTGTCCTGTCAGTTGTCTTCAGTAAGAATGTGTTGTATGATTGGGGAAAGTCTGAACAGAAATTTTTCAGTTAAGCATTACAGCCCTTCCGTTGCTGCAGAAATGTTGGTTAAATATTGTTTCAGAATAATATCTTAATATTTTACCCTTAGAGCATTCTCTGATTATGCTCAGAGCATATTCTAACTGTATGTTATATGAGCACCTCAGCCTTTCCTCCCTATCCTGTCATCAGTTTCCCTCTTATTTCCAGAATCAAGCACATCCCATAGTCTTAGATCTACTCGGTCCTTCGGGGGATGCTTCTATCACAAGTGTTCCGTGATTCTCGGTGCCTCACATTACAAAATGCTCGTGTGACTCAAGTGATCCTGTTACTGTGTGACACTTTCCTACTGTTACTTGTTCAGAGATGCTCTGAACATTTCCAGTCTGATCAGCCATTCCTGTACCTGCTTTTTTAAGCTGAAAGAGGGGAGATGGAGATGGAATCTTGGGAAGAAACGCTTTCCTGTGAGGGTGGGGAGGCCCTGGCTCAGACTGCCCAGAGAAGTGGTGGTTGTCCCATCCCCAGAGGTGTTCAAGGCCAGGTTGGATGAGGCTTGGACCCCCTGATCCACAGAGAGATGTCTGTGCCCATGGCAGGGGTTTGGAACTGGATGGGCTTTAAGGTCCCTTTCAACCCAAACCATTCCATGATTCTATGATTCTGTGTATTCGCCGATGTGTTTTGCTACATCCATTCTGTTATATTTTCAACAAGCTCATTGTAAACTCCCAGCTCACACAGATTTTCCTTTTTGGTAGATGAGAACAGCCTTGCATTAGCTCCACAGAGAGATGTCTGTGCCCATGGCAGGGGTTTGGAACTGGATGGGCTTTAAGGTCCCTTTCAACCCAAACCATTCCATGATTCTATGATTCTGTGTATTCGCCGATGTGTTTTGCTACATCCATTCTGTTATATTTTCAACAAGGTCATTGTAAACTCCCAGCTCACACAGATTTTCCTTTTTGGTAGATGAGAACAGCCTTGCATTAGCTACAGAAGATTGAAGAGATTCCAGTAACCTGGAGAAAACGAGCACAGCCTGGAGTCTGGCATTGTAATGTGCATTATGGACATGCATATGGTTCTTTACTTTTATGAAACGGTTCAGTTCTTCAAAGCTCACAAAACTGATATTTTATTCATTGGATTTAATGTTGCTGGAGACTGACATATTTAATATATCAGTTGGCAGGTAGAAAATTGACGATAATACAGTAAATTCCCGTTTTCTAATCCACGAGCCTCTGTTTATGCAGGAAGTCACCTCTAACATTCATTCTTTTATTAATTGATCAGTATATTTCTCGTAGGCGCAGTAATGATGGGAAGGCAAAGTATTGTAACAGTACTTATTCAAATTAATATGATCTTTGCTGTTTTCTCCTCCAGCTAAACCTGTTGGGCTTAGTAAGGCTGACGTACACATGGAATCACAGACCTCTGTGTGGACTGAGGATGCATAAAACTCATCAGTTGTTTATCATTGCGAGGCAGGCGGCTTTCAATCACTGATAAAGGCAGCAGAGACAGGGAAGCTGGTGCACATGAGTTACGCAGGTGTCATTTGTTACTGTTTCTCTTGCAGTGTCTTTCTCTAAAATATTGCAAAACATTTCTCTCCTGATTGCAGGCTGTGTCAGGGAACACAGCCTACAGGTAGCCTGTAGTTAATTGGCGATTGCGGAGCTGCTCTGTATAAAACAGGAAATACTACAAGGATTAGCTAAAGCACAAGAGAGTAGCCGGCTCTAATGACTGAGGTGTCCATTCGATCAAATACAGCCGGCCTAATTACTAACTGGAAGGCATGAAGCTAAGAAAACTGTAGTAGTGTATTCCAAAGACAAATTAAAAGCAGAAATAACAACGTCTGATACGTTCATTTATTAAATGCACACTTCAAAACAAAATACAGTGGTAAATGTTATTTACCTGGTGCTATTTTGGTTTTCTAGATCTACTCCAGGACAATTAGACCCTCTAGTGCAATTTAACTTCAGTTTTAGCAGGCAGAGCATGTAAGAAACTTAACATTCTCCAGTTCGCATTTCTTTTCTTGTATTGCTGTAAACAAATGACTGAAGGCATCTCAGATTCTTCATGCCTGTAAGCCTTTGTTACTGTTTTGGAAAGGTGCTAGGTATTTGCATGATCCTCCTTCATGTACCCTGCCTCCTACCTGGCTTTCGGTGCCCTCCCTTTGTGTTATCTCCATCTCCCCACCCACAGCAGTAGCTACTCCCTGTGCCTTTTGCTCTTACTCACTGCTGAAAACCATCTTCCATTCAGTCTGCTGCAAATCTTTACTTAACCCTTTCTTTTCTTCCTCAAAGTTAAAAAGTGGTGACAAATATTATGCATTAACATTCGGCGATGGACATTCAGATCTCGTGCTGCACAGTTCAGGGCAGGTACATTTTGGAATGGGAACAAACAGTGTAACAGTCACTTTGCAAAGAGCTTGAACTAACTGCAGGCCTGCGCTGTCTGAAACAGGAGACACTTCCTCACAGAGGAGCTGATGCTGTTCCCATAGATGCTGTGGGAACTGGTCCAGATGATCAAGGATGATCTGAGGGCTGGAGCACCTCCCAGATGAGGACAGGCTGAGAGAGTTGGGGTTCTTCAGCTGGGAGAAGAGAAGATTCTGAGGAGACCTTAGAGTGACCTTCCAGTACCTGAAGGGGCTACAACCAAGCTGGAGAGGAACTGTTCACAAAGGCTTGCGGTGATAGGACGAGGGGCAATGGGGATAAACTGGAGAGGGGCAGATTTAGAATAGATATAAGGAGGAATTTCTTCATTCTGAGAGTGGGGAGGCCCTTGAACAGGTTGCCCAGGGGAGTTGAGGCTGCCTCATCCCGGGAGGAGTTCAAGGCCAGGTTGGATGGGACTTGGAGCCCCTGATCCAGTGGGAGGTGTCCCTGCCCATGGCAGGAGTGGGACTGGATGATCTTTAAGATCCCTACCACCCAAACTATTCTTTGATTCTATGATTTTTGTTCTGTAGCTATTTCAAATGTGGACAAGTCAGCAAACACAACAAATCACGGAGGTCATGGGCAACCAGAGCAGGAGGACTGAGGGAATAAAAGGAGCCAGAGTTTGCAGGGCTGTTCCTATTTATTTCAGGGTCAGTACAGAGAATGTGCATCACAGGCAGAGAAGAATGTTAAATGCTTTAAAATAAATAATGTCATTTATAAATAGTTAATACATTTTGAATATTTTCTAATTGCCAGCTTATTTTCAAAATACTACTGTTGTAGAGTGACTTTTCACCAGAGTGAAACACAGAGTAATGATAGCAAAGCAGAGAATGGAAGTTGTGCAGTTTTGCAGTAAACCACTGTAACTTGATTGGTTTGGAACAGGAGATCCAGCTTAAAAATGCAGTTTAAAATGTGCTCTGTTATTAAACGCTGAGCTTTAGTATATGAAGGCAGAACAACAGGTTGGGAAGAAATGTTTAAGCCCGAAACACAGATTGGGTTTGTGTGATGTCTTTCTGGTGGGTTTTGTGTGCTCGGAGTAGGAAGGAGTTTGCCAGGTTGTTCTCCTGGCATTGAAAAGTCAGTGTGTGCTGACACCTGGTGAGGGGAACGAGCGATGCACGACAATTAGCTTCTCATAATTTGTTTTAACATCACCCTGTAACTCGTAACTGTTCCAAGAGCTCCTGTACTGAACTTCCCAGCATCTCACTCGTTTTCAGGGCCAGCCAGTGCTCTGGTGTGTTCCTGAATCTCTCTGTCTGTGCTCAGTGAGGAAGCGCCTGCCCCAAATTGTCCTCAAATCACAGTCTCTGTGTTAATATCACCAGAACTTTATTGAGCCAAACTGCAAAACACTTGCTATGGGCTCTGGATCTTTTATGTTTACAGGAGAGACTGTGAAGAGATGCGATGGTAGAGGAAATAAAGGTTAAGTGCACTTGATTTTGCCTATCATAAGAGAAGATAAGACAAAAGCCAAAATCAGTTTATTAGGTAAAAAGAAGAGAGATGCAATGCAGAAATGTAAGATTATTTAAGAAAAGGAAAATGGAACATGGTTTTTAAAAAAAAATCTTTAGAGCCAGGCATCAGGAAAGGAAAGCAAGAAATGGAACTTTACATCAATCTTAGAAAATTTACTATATATTCTAGGCCTTCACTTCCAGATTGAAATGCTATCAACCTACCCCAAAAAGCTAAGAGTATAGTTCCATGGAATCCCTCTTGCAAATGGCGCCAGGTCACTTTTATACCATGATCGTCTAATCGTTTCTTATATAGCAGTCCGTCATCTCTAAGCACATCCAATTCACAGGTCAAAATGAAAGTCTCAGGAAGCCGAGCAATAACACTGTCTTCAGCCAGCAGGGGGGAGAAAACAGGATCAAACACCACCTCCAGTGCAGGGTGTTCTTCTGAGAACGGACGGGTTGTAGTTGGTTTGTAGCCTCTCCTTTTAAACTCGTGAGGGATGTAGTCAGCGCTCACCCATTTCTGATACTTCAGTTGCAAATTTTCTGGAACATGACAGCCCTCAGATACTGCTTTTATGGCTGACAAGTCTATATTAAGATACTTCAAACCATAAGCAATGGTTCGGTCCTTTAATAAAAGAGGGACTCTCTTATTCTGCTGATAAGAAGGCAAATTGAAGTCCACAGCCTGGAGAAAAGGATATATTAAGATCTGTGCTCTCAGCTTTGGGACATCTGTTCTGTTCGCCAGGGCTTGGGCGACAGCAGCAGCGAGTGTGCCTCCACTGCTGTCCCCACAGACAGTGACGCGAGAAGGGTCCACTCCGTAATCTTGTGCTGCCTTCATAAAGTGTATGGAGGCTGTGAGACAATCCTCAAACTGGGTTGGGTATGGATGCTCGGGAGCTAAGCGATACCTGAATAGGAGCAAAAAGGCTTTAGCAAAGCTGTATCTAGTGACTGATCTCGTCGTCATCTGTGCATGCAATAGGTGAAGACAGAAAAATATTCTGAGATTATATTTAAAGCAATAGAATTTACTGTAATTATGACATTTGATTATTATTTGCTACTGTTGTTCATGTTTGGGGAGTCAGTAAACTATTCTATCTTTGCAGAACACTTCTTTACCTGCCTTCTAGGTGACTGAAGGCACATGTTGGGCTATTATAGAATTAGATGCTGAGGCAGGTTATGAATCACTTATCAACGATCCTAGTTGGAAGTTGAAGTGGACATTTCCCCACCAATTGATCAACGATATGAATGTAGAGAATTAATAATGAAAATATGCAAGGTTTTCAGTGGTTTTCTGTTAGTTGAATTCTTTATAAGCTCAATCAGCAAGAGTTAATGGTTCTTCAAGTATTTTAGGATGTAAGTAGTAAGTAATTAGTGCAATTTAAATTGATTTCCATTTTCTATTAACTCTTTTTCTGAACTTTTAAAGACCGGTTCTTTTAAAAATGAGATTCAGCTCATCAGAAAAATATTTTGAATGTTCATCCTGGGTTGATTGCAAGTTGAACGTGGATATCCCTCCCCATACTACTAAAATGAGTGTTTCTGGGCAACTGGGCTTTTAGGAGAAACAGCCACACTTCAAACACAGTGTTGGCTTTCAACTTGAGATGGTTTGCTTGCGGCTTTAGGAAATGCAAACATCCTCACCCGGTAGCGGTGGCTGCAAAGTACAAAATTATTCTAATAGATTTTATTTGGAAATGAGCAAGTGGAGTTTAGCTGGCTAATTTTTCCTAGGAGCAATTAGTGCTGGTGAAACGCGAGTGGTCATTAAATACAAGTACTCTGTGCACTTCAGGAGTAACTCGGTTTGCCATGGCTGTGAGTTAAAGACGTACAAACTGAGGAAGAGGCACAGATGGTTGTGATGTTGTGTGTCTGGATTGACCCCACTTACCCCACCGACACAACCACTGAATCGCTCCTTCTAGCGAAAAAGCGGCATATTCTTTCGTAGGCCCCTGTAAAACAAAATAGTTCAATGGAACTGGAACTTGCTCTAACAAGTCTAGTTATAGCTCTTATTATATATATATATATTCCTTACGAATGCTTCCAAACAGTCCAACTCCTCCATGAAAATACAGAATTCCTCTTCTCTGGCCAGTGGTTGATATTTTTGGCTGGTAAATTCTTACTGTAACATTTTCAAAACTTAAGTCCTTGATAAAAAGGTGTTTGTCTTTAAATGGCGGTATTCCATCCATTATAGTCCTTATGAGGGAGATCTCTGAGGTGATACCTAGTTTTTCCAAGACTTTTCCCTGTTAATAAAGGAAAAGAAATCACAAATTAGTGCAAATTTCCATCTTACTTGGAGATGGAGCATGAAAGATTTAAAATTCCATGGTCAATTCAGACTTTGTGTCCTGCTTGTTCTGAAAATGGACAGTTAAGATGACTTGGATACATCTTCATTGTAATCTAATACCAAAATTTGAAATTCAAAGAGCAGTAGATTTGACAGGAAAGGATGAGTTTATCTTCTGTAGTAGCCTTGTGTCCATGCTTCTCCAAAGCAAAGATTTCCAACCTGTGGGGAAGCCAGCTGAGAGCTGATTTCACCAAAACACAGGAACTTGGCTATGGAACATCACTGGGAAAAACATTCCTGGTATGATATAGAAGGATGTCAAGTTAGCTTTGGTGGTAATTCTAGATTATATCATAGAATCATAGTATACTTTGGGTTGGAAGGGACCTTAAAGATCATCTAGTTCCACCCCCCCTGCCATGGGTAGGGACACCTCCCACTGGATCAGGGGCTCCAAGCCCCATCCAACCTGGCCTTGAACCCCTCCAGGGATGAGGCAGCCACAACTCCCCTGGGCAACCTGTTCCAGGGCCTCCCCACTCTTATCATGAAGAAATTCTTCCTTATGTCCAGTGTAAATCTGCCCCTCTCCAGTTTATACCCATTGACCCTTGTCCTGTCACCACAAGCCTTTGTGAACAGTCCCTCCCCAGCTTGCTTGGAGCTCCTTCAGGTACTGGAAGGTCACTATGAGGTCTCCCATGGCTAACTTATTTTTTCATATTTATTCCTTCTACAGAAGTACTGTTTGATATCCATGGGAAAGTAAATTTGTTTCTTTAATCCCACAATTCCCTCCAGTATTTTCTTTCCTCACACTAATGGTAAAGGTTAAACCTGTAATTAGCTGTAGAGTCTGCATATCATACAGAGATCATCTTTGTCTCAGAAATAGTGAAAAAAACAGGAGTCCCTACCAACCGCTGTGATGATCTTGGCAGTCTGACATCTCATTTTAGTTAAATAAGTTGCAGGGGTCAGCTGTCATAGGGATTGGCATTTATTTGGATTGCTCTTAGCCACTTCACTGTTAGCTGGGAATAACTTCCATGGATTCCCTGCAACAACGTATGGTGCTGGCAGGCATCCATAATTGAGATCATCCCACATCATCTTCATAAGTCCTAGCGACTTGGACTTCACTTGCATTTAAATGTTGTATAACCGTACGTTACTCTTGGTGTCTTTCTGCTCCTTCGGGGTGATGTGCTGCACCGCTTTTGCCTGGCCTCCCGCTGGCCAGCAGAAAACACACAAATTCAGAAGTTAGTAGCAACAATAACCACCAGCAAGTTTCTAAATTCTGCAGTTTTGGCTTTTTTATGTATGAATTACACGAAGGTAAAGCTTCATCTGATGAATAAAGAGAATTCATACAGTGTTTTGAAAGTGTGGGATTCCACACGTTGTACAGCTGATGGAAGAAAATCTAATTTGCCTTCTGTACTGTCCTATTTTATTGCATTACTTCACCCTCATAGCAGCGTTCGGGCCTGGGTGCGGCACTTCTCAAGACTCACAAAGAGCCACGTTCTAGGAGCTTACTGGCTACCTGCAGGCAGAGCTTAAGGGAAGGGGAGGGAGAAATGATGCCATCAGAACATGTGATGGAGGTGGAAGATGAGGCACAGGCCAAAGAAACTGAAGTGGGTTTTTTTTGGGGGGGGGTGTTTCACAATTTTAACAAAATTAAAGAAGCTGGACTTAGGTATCCAGAAGTGTTTTTAAAATGAGAGGGGAAACAGTTCGTTCAGGAACAGGTAACTGGTGAAACAGAACGACAAGTAAAAGTCACATTTTAGTTTTAAAGAGAAACAAGAACGAAAAACAAGGGAGGATCAAAGAACGTGCCAAAACCTGATATACAGAGACAGAAAAAAGTCCTATAGACGTATTGAAAGACCAAAGACGATGAACCTGGCAGCGGCCTTTCAGATGGCTCAGAAGAAGAGTGTTACAGTTAGCTGAGATCACAGACGTCGTTTAGGTGCTCTTTCTCTAAATAAGCACTGTTCTATGCAGACACAGTGCAGGAAGCTGCCTGCGCCTTCCAGCACTTCATCAAGGCAAGAGGGTTGAAAAGCCGCTAATAGGCCATCAGAAATTAATAAGCATTGCGCAGTCTGAAGATTTTTGTTTTCCACATTGTTACTTTGATGCTGCAGAGCAAGAACTGGAGCCTGTTCTACCCACTGAGCTGAAGGTACCTCTAATGGTGCTCACATCCAATACACCTAGTTGTATATTTGCAATATATTTAAACATTAATTATAAGAAACCTCATCAATCCATTACCCCTCTATCAGAAATAAAATTTAAAACTCCGACTTTAATAAAATTTTACTTACCAGACCAAGCACAAAGTTCAGGCCGTAATGAAAAATGTAAAGCTTTTGGCGCTGACTAATTCCATGAGGAATTTCTGCCTTGGGGTGTTCATAGTAGAATGACACTGCCACAGTGACGGTCAGAACAGCAAGGAAAGCTGCTAGAAGGAATTCCATCTCACGGCACTGTTAGGAGCCTGATGGTAGAACCAGCCGCAGCTTCCTTCTCCCTCTAACTTTTGAAGTATTTCTGAAGGTAAATGTACAAGATTAGGAATTCTCTTCATATTGCATCACTCAGCTTTTAAATGTACCAATAGGAGGCTGAAAACGTGGCAAACGATCCTCAACGTGAAGCAGAGAGGAGTCATTAGTCATTAGTCATTAGGAGAGGCTTGCATAAGCAGTTTCATAAGTTTGCCGCTGACCTATTTTGAGACTATACCTATCACCATAAAACCGGTGCTTGGTCTATCATTGGTGTTCTCAGAAGACAAAAAACTATTATAACTCTCCCAGTTTCTTGAATACGGTCATCTGAATTATTTCCCGTGGCACTGGATATCTTAGTAATCGTCTTCAGAGCTGCTCAGTTTCTTGCTTTATTGTGCCTCCACACCTTACGTTTTCAGACTTCTAGTAACATCGAGGTGTCTATCACGAACACATTTCATCACGTCTCATGACTGATACCATTGCACACTTGAGTCTACAGGAACCAGAAGCAGCTGCAGCCTGAAGTGTCAGTGCTTTGCATTTTGCTTGATCATCTTTGATGGCTTCTTTCCAGCCAGAGAAAACCTGTACCAACCATTACATTTGTTTAGATGGCGGCTGGTTTTTAACAGCCTCTTGGTTGATCCCCACAGTACTGTAGTCTCCACCTTCTCATGAATGCATACTTACTGGTGTCGTTGTTAATAGTCGTAGTAAACTAAGACCAACAGATAAAGGACTATGGAACAATCTCAGGAGCAGGTCGGGTTAGAGTTTGGATATTGGCCAAATGAGGAATAAGTCCAGAGACTGAATAATGACAGAAAACAAGTATTAGATTACCAAACCGATGTGCTGCACTTGAATGAGGTGTGTGATCATCTGTGATCATCCCACAGATGGGATGCAAAACACACAAAATGGAATTGCATAGACGTCCATAGTTCTTGGCACTTCCAACCACCTGCAAAGACTTATCAAAAGAACAAGCCAGCTATAGAAGAGGCAAAGAGCAGCAATACATGAAGAAAACAGATCTTAAATGCAGATAAGCCTAACAACTCCCACAGGTTGAACCAAAGTTCATACCCAGACTGACTTTAAGCCTGCTTGCTCCTGTATAGTTAACAGCCCAGCCAAGGTGGAACAGACGTGGATTATCTGCTCAAGTATCGTCCAGCTCTTTGGACAGCTTTTCCAGCTGATACCAACTCTGCTGGCCTCGCTTCAGCTACTGACGTGTGAACTGGTAAACCAACCTTCATCCTGAGATCAGAAACCCAATTGAGCCCCCAGTTTCATATCAGGTTGCCTAACCAAGGCAAATCCTGTAATCCTCAAACAGGGAACATTTGGGACTTCATAATGTTCTTTGCTCCTGAATTTTATTGTTTGAAGAGTAAATTTTCAATACCTGCAATAGGAAAAATGAAACAAAATACCTGTTGTGTGAACAGGGCATGAAAAAACATAAATTCACTGTGCTGAGAGAGACTGGAGAACAAGAATTCTCAGGTAGCAACTTGTTGCTTCTGAGATTTGTAACTGCTAACTCGTCTTAATATTTAACCCATCATTTGCTTCCTACTCACAGTTTAGCAGGCAGGGAGTGAAGACGGGCTAGCATCTTTCCGCACTGTGTGTGTGTAGCTAGTACCACTGCAAGGCGGTTGCATAACACTGATGAAATACTTTACAATTCCAAGCTTTGCGTGGCTAGTTTTGACAGGCAGGGGCAATGATCTCAGTGTCTGTGTTTAGCAAAGGTGGGTCTGCCCTCCTAAGCAGCGGAATTGGATAGTCACAGAAATTATTATCACAGAAT
>WAAB01000596.1:0-17238 GCA_013389865.1 Piaya cayana
AAAAACTCTGTAAGTACTAGTGTTGAAATACGCAACTGAATTAAATCCATATAGCAGATTTTTTTTTTAAATTTCTATGCCAAATACACTTAAATCTGTGACAGTCATTACTGCCAGTAACCAACAAAGCTTACCTTCTATAAGATATCAAAAATAAAGAATTGCATGCCTCATATACAGGTTTAGTCTACTACAGTAAGTGTTCAGAGATTTTTCAAGCTGGAAAGTTTAACATTTACTTTTTTCTTTATTTCATTTTTTTTAAAATACATCAGATTCCAAACATTTATGAAGTCTGGTCTTGAGCATTCACTCTGATAAACACAGAGAATAGAGTAAAACATGGCCAAATCAGCCACAGTGTTGTGATAAGAAATAACGGTCCGTTAGTCACAGAAATATACTCCGAGACTGACTCAGAAGAGCACTGATGTAATAAAAGATACCAAAGTAAGAAAAGTTTGGGCAACTCAAGGTTATCTTCTGAAAATCAAAAGGAAATCTGACGAATCAAAGAATTTGTTTTCCCTCCAAACCGAAAATCAGTTACGCTTCTAGAAAAAAACATCCTATTAGATTTGATGAGGCAAATAGTTACCTTATGAGATGTAGGAGAGCTACACTGTGGAGGCATACATGGGGTGGCTAGACGATCTAAATGGGCCATTATCACTACAGCTGTTTGTCTCAGATCAATCGCTAGCTCATTGTCCTGTGGTAAAGTCAGATACCTTAGAAAACTTTCGTTTGGGCTCAGAGGGTAAGTCAGGAGCTAGAAAAGTAAAAAGAGCAGTCAGAAGAATATTCAAAGCAATTCTTCGCCACTACACATACAGATAACTCAATGTATTTTAGATGCTGAGTATCTGCACAAGTTTAAGAGAAAACCGAATTAACTCTGCATATCCTTTTTTTTACAGTAGAGGAAAATTCCAAACACATATGAAGAAAATACAGTCAGACTGTGAATAGAAAGTTACAAGCATAATAGAACTGATCCACTATGTTTTACCAACCTCAATATTATTCACTAAGAGTCACAGTTCAATTAACTTCAAACTCAACTAAATAAAAGCAATATGGATATGCAGAAAAGTTAACCAGCCACATCTCGAGGTTAATTATCACAAAGGCATTAACTCTGAAACATAATGCTTACCTCTAACCATACTATGGAAGCCAATGAACAGTGTTATATACACATTTTAAATGGCAAACACTACTGCAAATTCTGTTCAGATAGTTTTATAATGATTTTAACCAGCCAAGTTAAATTTGATACCAACATAATGCCCCTCTCAAATAATCCAAGAGTAAGTACCTGAATGTCCTCCTCGGTATTGGGCACATCTTTATTACATATTATGCTCTGAAATCTTTGTAGCAAAGGTAGAAGGGGTGCACTTGTTCCCTGTGCAGACCGCTCATTATCTGTTTCCCTTGTTCCATTATCCCAAAGTTGAAGCAACAACATAACAGCAGACAACATTTGGCTGAAAGAGGCAGTTTACATCTTCTATTAATAAGTACTCCTAAAAGCATTATTTTAGTTTAGCCATACAATTCACTTTCTTCATTTTCAAGTTCAGTAACATCAGATGTTTCTACATTTTCAAGTTCAATAATATCAGATGTTATGCTTTTCCATTTCAAACACATTATCAAAATATCAAAAGTGGATTTTCCAATCTAGTAACGTAAGATCTTGATTGCCACTGCATCACAGAAAACATTCATAAGCTTTCACCTATAATTATTACCTTAAACCCAAACACATGACAACTGAAGACGGGCATATTCCAGCAGATAGCGATGATTAAAAGTCAGAGTGCTCATGTTTCTCACCTTAGTGTACCTCTCTGCACTGCCAGTTCTAGCAATATAGCAAGTGCCAAGTGCTGGTCTTGTAATGGAATGTTTCCTGGCCCTTTGGTACTGGGGGTTCCATGCACATCTCTATTTAAAAGTCAAGCAATATAAATTAACTAAGAAATAATTGGAAACAATACATATATTTTCTTACCAAAAGCATCTACAAAACACCAAAAACCACTAAATTTACACAAAAAGATAAAATTAGAAGCAGCTGACGAGAAAAACTGACATCCTCCACACAAGATAAAGTTTTAGTGGCAGCTAGGCTTTAAAACTACCCCAAACTTCACTATCTCCCTATAGCTCTATTAAATATGCTAAGATGACAAACATTTTTCACAGGTGAAATTAAAATATTCTCTATGACATTCACTATAAGAATGCAATTCCAGTATTCAAAAGAGAATTAATTTCTGGCAACTACTGTAACAGGATAACTTCAAGCCTCTTCAAATATCAGGGAAGAGCAGGGGAGTGTTCCAAGTCCAGTATGAGTGTATTATCCCTCATATGAACATTGGTCTGCAATATTTGACTATACCAAAAAAGGTAAAATTAAGTGTACATGTATACTGCATTACCAAAACACTCTTCATGTGGATACATTACATTAGCGAAACACTATTTTTCAGGTAAGTCTACAGTGTATGCAGTGATTCAGAAAACTCAAATTCAGATTTTTCTTAAAACAGCTAAAGGAATTAAATCGTATTTAAAGAGCATCACTTCAACAGTTTATGTAATTTTTGCTCTTACAACAAAATTAGAAGAGGAAAGCAAAGTTTCCATCTTCCACAACCTATTACATTTACACCACCAGCTGCTAAAAGATACAAGTTTGCTATTTAACAACTGCTTCAGTAATGCTTAAAAAACAAAAACTTACCCAGTCACAACAGACCTTAGGAATTTAGTAGCTCTTTCCACCACTTCCAACCATACAGAAGATACAGTCCCTTCATCAAAAAGGGATGCCTCTGGTAGAGCTCGGAGTGCATCAAGTGATTCCTGTAACAATTCACTGCACAGGTCTGCATCTTCACCTAAGAAACACAGTAATACTAATTACAATCCCACCTTTACAGAACTTACACATTCTTGTATATGATGTTTTGTGTTTTGTTTTTTTTTTAACCTCAAGCTTGTAAGTAACTTAATTTGTACAAAGCTCTCAATTTTCACACAAACACTTGGACTGCCAGACTTCTGAAAAACTATCTGCTTTACAATAAATACATTCAGAAAGGTGACAACTCAAAATAGCTCATTCCACTATGCATCCACCAAGGAAATGAGAACTAGGTCTGGTTGGACCAGAGCGAGCCCAACAGCCGCCATCTGAACAGGAACGACAGACTGAGATAAACAGGGAGGTTAAGGTGGCACAGATGACAATTCTGCCAACCTCTGCAATTTGACTATCACTGGCAAGTACACAAAAAAAACACATTTTGCACTACTGCTCCAAACTCCTGTTATTGTCATATAGTAATACAGTGGATCGACCCTGTGTGAAGAATAAACATAGCTTTTGTGAAACCTGGCACTAAAATTTTGTTCTCTTCATGAAATCCACATTTGCCTTCCAAAACATGAAAGCATCCCAGCACAACACGGCACTGGTATTGGCTTGGATAGATGGCTTGAATGGCTTTGAACAGCAACAGTACTGTTAGGCATAATGTTGCATAAACAAAACAATTATTCAAATTAACAATTATAAATGTATAGTTCTACACAAATATTTAACACACACAGACACACACGCTTTAAAGAATCATTTGTCTTCCAATGAAAAAACTATGCAATAAGTTACAGAATAGACCCACCTGACCTCCAGGCTCTACGGAGGAATGCAAACGCAAATGAAAGTGCTGCTCGGGATCCGACTCGTGCAAGCCCTTCTACACCTTTGCCTACAGGTCTTGGACTAAATAAAATCATATATGCATTGTCTCAATATAAATTATATAATAACAAGATATAGCTATATTATTATTATTTGAATAATTTCTATATTTAGCAATTTTGTAATTTATATATAAGCATGTACAGGTGATTATACAACTTCTATTGATAAACAGTTGTAATTCTCTCGAGAACAAAGGTGATCAACATCAAAATGTGAACAACAAAAATTCAAACTTTAGCTTCTTCAAAGAACAACTTCAATCTTCAACATCAAAAAGGTTCACAGAGAAAAAATAAACTAGACTGGCATAATTGACTGCCATCACAAAAGTGTCTATAGCTACTGAGAGTGAAATTATGATGGTGTATTCAAAATACACAGATATATGACAATTCATGTGCTCATTACTAAGGAGTGTTTTACTTCTAGTTAATTCGGACTGTGTAAACTATGCTTATAAGTTTTTTTTATTTTTAATGAAACTTCCATTACCGATAATTTCATCGATTTTATCACTGCTTATCTTTCTATTCAAGAGTCAATGTTATGAATCTCTCCTTGCAGCTTCTGTATTGGTGCATATACTTTTCTGTTATTTTTCTTTTTATGCAAACAATTACATTATGGAAGCTTTCCTTTGCATTTAAGGCAGGAGATTCCCTGCTGCTTTGTCTCAGAAAGACATCAACAATTCTGTTTTCTTTATAATCTCACATCAAAAGAAAGTGAGTGGCTTAGGACTTCAAGATAGAAAAGAATTAGATTGGTATTTTTTGCAGACTGATAACTTCAAAATACCAGTGCTCCTTCTAATCAGAATTTAGTTTTCAGAGAACACATTATCCAGGGACAAATGTCATTGTAATAACTTTAATCCCATAATCAGAGTCAAAGTAGTTTGGGCTGGAAGGAACACTCAAGTCATCCCATCCAACCCCCCTGCAGTTAGCAAGGACATCTTAAACTCTCTGCTCAGAGAGTCTGCTCAGAGCCCCATCCAACCTGATCTTGGATGTTTCCGGCGATGGGGCTTCCACCACCACTTGGGGCAATCTGTTCCAGTGTTTCACCACCCTCAACATAAAAAAAAATTTCTTTCTTAACCTAATCTAAATCCACTCTCTTTTAGTTTGAAACCATTACCCCTTATCCTATCACAAGCCTTCTTTAAAAGTTTGTCCTCACCTTTCTTCTAAGGCCCTTTCAAGCTCTGAAAGGCTGCAATACGGTCTCCCCAGAGCACAGGATGAACAACCTCAACTCTCTCAGCCTTTCCTGACAGGAGGGGTGTACCTTCCCTCTGATCATTTTTGTGGCCCTCTTCAGAGCCTGCTTCAACAGGTCCATGTCCTTCCTGTCCTGAGGGTTCCACAGCTGAACACAGTACTCCAAGTGAATTCTCACCAGAGTAGAGGGGCAGAATGACCTCCCTCAATCTGCGGGCCACATTTCTGATGCAGTCCAGGGTATAGTTGTCCTAATAACTAGTCATGATACCTACTTGCTGTCTCCATCCATTTCTGAAGCTGGAAACAGTCACGATACACATTTCCTTAATTGAATTGCTTGTTCTGTCATACAGCAACATCGTTCAGCTACTTCATAGCTTCTTTAATGCCTTACCTGACTGAATTTTCTGATTTTAGGTCAATAAGTTATCTACACGTGGAAAGCAATTAGCCAATTTCTTGTTCAGTTTGTTTTCCAGAAATAGTTTCATATAAAATATATTATTACAGCACTTCTCACTCAAGCTATGGAAAACCATGTTCAACTTTTAGGTATTTGTATTTTTAAATTGGTTATGTGTCTTAACTGATCAAATATTGACAAAAATAATATTGATGTTACTAGAACTATATAACCTTCATCAGCATCATTTCTGATACAGGCTTCTCCATACTTTCTAGCTGAGTAAAACCTCAATACCTCAATAAAAGTATACTTATAGCTCACTCAATCACATCTGCAGCAACGTACTATAATAAAAACCCACCAGTATGGACAGAGACACTAAGAAAGCATCAGTCAAGGAGGAAACACAATATAAAATCATCTTAAGAAATAAGAAGAGCTTCTTTACTGCTGATGTTTCACAGGGAAGAAGGAATCACAAGAAGCTCTCGCACACTGGATGAAAACCTTTCTACGACCTTCCTAATTTATTAACTTGTTCATGCATGCATCGTTACCTTTTCTTATCCACAGCAGGAAGCGGAATATTACTGCTTTTCCACTTAACTTTGACATTCTCCTGAAGAACTGTCCTGTTCAATGCAATGAAATATCGTTCCAGGATAACTAGCCTCTGCTTTAGCCTCATAGCAGAAAGCGCTGTTGTAGCAGTTTGTGCAGCCAGAGTTTGCTGTTCCTTCACCAGTACATGAAGGCACTCCTTCAATTCATTCACATCTGAGAATTGGAGAAATATATCAGTTTACGGGTGTTCATCTTTGCTATGTACAGTATTAAGAAAAACTAAGGCAAATTGAAAACTGTGAACTGATCAAAACTCTGAACATCAAAACTCAGTGAAATTCCCAGTTCCCATATTCAATGTGCACATTTCTAATCCACAGTATTACATAATCACAATCATACTTAACAGGTGTTTTGACAAAGGTTATCATCAAAATCCATTTCATGTGAACATATTTGAACCTTCATATTTCTGAAATTAAAATGTCATAGGAAATATTTGTGCATTTTAAAAAAACAAGTTCAACAACAAATTCATATCATCATCAGAATCAGACTTCTCTTAAGTGTACGCAACAACCTTTGAAGTCCCCACAATGATATGTTTTCACTTTGTACTGATATACATTATCTTTAAGTTTCTCAGAAGTTCTAATACTGCTCTCAGAAGTCCTAGGATCACTGCCAGGAGCTGCTAAGCTTCTGAAACAAATAATGTCAGAAATTTAAGATGCTTGCAATTATTACGAGCAAATAAAAGAGCCAACACGAGAAAATTAATTCTTCACTAACCAGAATAAAGCAGTTAACAGCTAAAAGTCGTAGTAACCTGTTACAGATGGTAGCAAGTACAGTGTCAAAAACAAAAAAAAAAAAGGCCACAACACTTCAAAATAAAAATTTGGTTATTACGTATTTTTACATTCTCTGTGGCTTTAATTCCTAGGACTAAAATCAAGGAATTGTGTTCTTAGAAAGGTTCTCTTCTGCCCCGTATTAACAGTCTGATCACTGGGCCACTCTGGTCTGCTTTGCTCTGAATCACTGTACTCACCTCTAAGCCAACTCCATTTGTTGTTTGACTGCTAAACAGAAGTACCTTTGTTTTAACTGACACCTGACTAAGGGGTTCAGAAAAAAAGCATGTCTGCATTTATGCAGCAGTGTAAGAAGATGGACACAATCTCTAACAAAACAAAACAAAAAATCACACAAAATCAACACATTTTATGGAACAGCTACCTCAAAGCTATACAAATTTAGACACATTTATGGTACTCTCTAGAGTTGAAAATTATACCTAGTGAGGCGTAACAGGTTTTTGCAACTGTAATGGTATGAAGTATTTCAATGATTTGTCCCTACTCTGCAACACATCTTCACAGAATTCAGGTGGCTTTCTCTGCCACCTGATCACACTGCACAGTCACTTCTGTTTTGTTGTCAGCCATCATCCCAGCCTGGTTGCAACACTGTTATTCACATTTCACCATTGCACAATGTGTTAGATTCCTTTCCCTTAGGCAATTCACATCTTTCCACCTGACTAAGATGAACAACTTATTTTTTCAAGAACAGGATTAAAAAAAAAATGTTCCTTGCAGTCTAGACCTTAAAAAAATAGACAAAAACCATAGCAGCTATTATACACATTCCAACTTCGACCTGAACAAGAAATTTGACCAAAAAAGCCACACTGTCCTTAATATTAGCCCTACAAAATTCCCTGAAGAATTCTATAGCACAGTTGAATATCAACAAGTTAACACAGATATTAATTATTTTTACTGCTGAATACTAATAAGGCGAGGTCTGCTGATGCTCATCTTTTGGATAGGGGAGCAGGCAGAAGGAACCTAAACCCCTCAAGTCTGAACACCACTTATTACTGATGAACTAAATGGACTAATGAGAGAATAGCTTATTAATAGTAACGATTCAAATTTCAGCTGAGAAAGTTACAGGAACTCTTTAAACAAAACCACCCATGCACTGCTACGCCAGCCCTTGATGCTAACCATCGCCTACAATGCTTTGCTCTGACAGTTATTTTATGAAGGGTAGAGATACATTATTTACTTAATCTGTACCTACACGAGTTGAAGTCTTAGCATACAAGTTTAACATTCAAGCTACCATTAGCAGAATACTTCTAAACTGACAACTACAATCGGATATGTTTCCAGCTGCAGAAGACATAGGTAACAGTTTTAACCATCTTCTGTCAAAGTTTATCACATCCTTTGTTCCCCTCAGCAACTAACCTAACTGTGTCTTCACTTCATAATTTCTCCTGCCAGAAGTTCTCTGTACTAAGAGGAAAAATACTAGTAGTGTTTAGCCCATATCACTTGACAGAACAAGGGTAAGAAGTCACATGTTTTTTTCTCAGACACAGACAGAACATTAACTTGCACCTAAGACAGGTAGCAAGTCTTAAAGCCTGTTTGCTCCTTTTTTAACAGGTAAAAAATAAAAACATTAACACAGTAAATGGTTTATTAACATTTATTTCATCAGCTTTTGTAGGAAACACCACAGCCTTCTAGCTGGCATATTCATGACCTTTAAAATGCCAATATCAAACAAAAAAGTTTGAAGGATTTTGACTGAATTTCAAGTTTTAGTAAAGGCAAATATAGATCTACAGCATGGAGTCAGGGCTAAAAACTCAAAACACATTTACAACAGAAACTGGCAAGAATCCACTGTTATAATGAACACACATTCCTGTCAGCAGCAGAACTAATGTGCTCTAATTTCCTATTGGTTTTTAGGTTTTGTCTCACTCTTTCTCCTTCCACTACATAGTACTTGCACTGAACAAAGAACTGAAAGAGGATGCAATTGGCTTGGCTTAACAGGCACCTAGTGGCCCTGCAAGCCAGCACCACAGAATAAGTGGATTCAAAAGTTAGAAGGAAAAACCACGATCACATACACATCATTTCCTTCAGAAAAGACACTTACTAAATTGTTTTATACTTAGGAAGAATATAATTCCTAAAGTGTGTTTAGCTTTTAGTTTCCTGTTCCCCTATTTAAAAGATGAGCATCAGCAGACCTCACCTTATTAGTACTCAGCAGCAGAAACAATTCATAGCTGCATGCACATTCAGAATGTGTCTCATTATGTGGCTGGGTGCTTAATCTTCAAAGTTTTATATTAAGAGCATAACGTTTAAATTGATGCTCAAATATTCATACACAGGACAGAACAGCAAGAACTAAGCCTTGTGTGTGTAAAAATATTCACATGAACAGACGTGCCCTTTAAGAATGTAAACAGCAACCAAACAGACTCTTAGAGCTGGACAAGAGTTACAGATGAGGGGGAGGAGGAGGAGAGTTAAAATTCCTTCCAAATGGCAGGAAAATAAAAGGGAAAACAAGGATGAAGGAGTTCTGAGAAGAAAACGTGCAAAACAGAGGCAATCAAAATTTCATCCTTTGACTGAACCATTCTTTTATCAGCATTTCTAAATCTAAACTTAAAAGCAATGATCAAGAAATATTATTAAAGCAGAAAATGTCACTAAAAATGAAGTTAAAACCACTTTTTTTTCAGTGCTGTGACTGGTTTAGTTACTTTCGTACATAGTGAAAGTTTAGATTTACCTGTGTAACAAATCACCCTTACAAGACTGAAGTTCAGCATGTCTCCTTTCTCACAAAGTGAAACACAAAGATTTGACTTCGGTTGGCAGAGACACTTATATCAACAGTATCTCACTGAATTCACATGGGTAATTTCAACCTGCCCCTTGAGGTTGCCTCTAGGGCATTTCTTAGTACAATCAGTTATACTAACAATAGTAGAAAAACAAGTTACAACACTGTCTGTAAACAAGCTCTTCTTTATACCTGAGGAAACCCCAGAAGTGCCATGTCATGACACTGATTTACCAGCATAACTGTTTAATTCACTGCTAGTATAAACTAGATCTAACTACATACAAAAAGCATATTCCCCACTTTGACAACGTATTAATTTAAGGATGTTTGAATTACAACTAATTCCTCCATTCTTCTTCCCCTATAGAACAAAAAAAAACCAAAACAGTAGTACTTCTACTGCTAATTCCAAGTAGAAAGTAGCATTCTCTAGTCACACAGCAATTAAGGTGAATTTAAAGTAATTTTGGCTGTAAGTATGCAATATTTAGTATCTTAATCATACAAAATATGAACCAGTGACAGTGAATTTGAATCATAATCTATTTAGCAGTTTTTAAAGTTAAGTTTTTATATACGTAGTTGTTGCACCAGTTTAACTGTTTGTATTTTTTCAAGAAATAATTACCTGACCACAAGTGATATTAAATAAATACTCAACTAGACCCACAACCAAAGTGAGCTGGCTCTACAGTTTTAATCTTTCAAAAAGGAGGAAAGCACCAGCTAAATCTAAGGAAAAAAAATACATCTCTCAGATTTTATACCTACAAAGACACGGTGTATCAAAGACATTTCTACACATTCCATAGTGATACTAAATTTAAGGGTTAGAAGCTTTAACACTAGTAGACATGCGTATGGAACACATGAAGAAATATGAATGAATAGACATTATACAATTAAGAGTAACAACAGCAGCCAGTCCCACAGAAATCTATGTGAATTCCTCTGCTGTTCCAAACATGCATAAATAATGTGGAAATGGAGACGAATACATAGGCAATTAAATCCATTGGTACTACATTAGTAGAGATGACAGCCAACTGCAAAAAAACATGCAGATGATTAACTGAGTGAGGAAGAAAACAGTAGATATATACTGTTGAGCAAGGGAAACAAAATGCCAGTGCTGCCTGTTAAATGGGCTCCAAACAACTTTCTACTCAGAAATGGGATCTTGGTACTACAGCAGCAAAGATCCAAGAATAAACTGGTCTGCTATACAACAGCAGCTGGAAAAACAGGGTATCAAGACAGAATGAAAATCAAATATCGTTATGCTACTTCAGGAAACCCAGGAGGTACCCACAGCTGAAGTAGTATATAAACATCCCAACCCACCCAAATGTTTGGAATAGCTTCTGTACACAAGTAGTTACATGAAATAAGATTTTCAGTGCAGGAAAGATACAACTTGGGGGTGATTATGACAGAATTCTTAAAACACAAAAAGAACCCTGCCCCACCAGTGTTGGGGAAGATAAGTAAGAAACACCCACTCACTGCTTCTGTCAGTGTAAGAACAACAGAGCATTAAGTGAAACCAACAGACGCCAAAATCAAGTCAAGTACTAGGAGGAGATAATAATCATGCACTACAAAGTTTAGTTACAAAGCTCATTGCTACATACAGCTGTGGATGCTAAAAGTTCAGAATGTTCAAAAGGGACTAGACTAATGGGAAAAAAACAATATAAAAATATAACAGTTAAGCCATGCACACAGATGCTTCATCAAAGTAAAAGCAGTGGGGAATTAAACAAAACAAAAAAAAAACCCATACATTCCTCCACACCATCATCTCTGTCCCAAAGTCCACAGGCTACAAATAATGTATCAAAAATGTGAAACATAACTATTTCACTTGGCTACTGCTATTTATGCTGTTGCAGTCAGGACATTGGACTACATTGTCCTTTGGTTTGACTCAATACAGTGAACTTTAAGTATATCATGACTAAGAAAAAGTAGCCTAAGAAAATGAACTACTGCTCTTTTTTTTTCCCTGTAGTTTTTGAACAACCGCTTCAAAGAGTTCCCTCTTTTTCTCCCCATATCCAGGGCTGAACACCTGGACTTCTCTCCAGATCATGTAAGACACTAAAAGCAAGTATTTTCAAAAAAGAAAACTGATGAAAGTAGTAAAACAGGGTTTTTTAGAAAGAACCAGAACTAGTTGATCAACAGACAACTTGCTAGGTATCAGACAGGGGAAAGACATTTTAGAGAAGCACTGATGTAAAAAATGAGGTCTGACTAGTTCAACACTGACAACAGTTAAGAGCTGAATATGAGATCGATGAACACCAAGATGCAAGAGAGGAGGAAAAACATCTTCAAGTCAAATGATGCTTTACTCCTGTATTTATTAGTGTCTTACACACTTTCACAGTAGTTGGCACAAGATGACCATTCCAAAAAAAAAAAAACTTATGACCTCTTTACCTTGTTTTGGCAGAGTAGTGATCACAGCATAAATTACAACTAGAGAAAGCATTTTGCTTCTCTGAACTTGTGCCAAGATAACAAAACAAGGAGGTAGAGTTCAGGGGGCACAAAAAGCATTGCTTCTCATTTTACGAACAGGAGGTTTTGTATGCATCCAAAATCTCTCAGCCCTCACAGGGGAGGGACGTCACAAGGCCCACTGACCTGGATTAGCCTGCTGAAGTTCCATAGCATGATCCCCCACTCTTCTTGGCAAAGAGAGATTGTATTACAGCACTTCTAAGACACAGATATACACTGTCCAATGTCTAGATACTATTTGCATAATGTAAGACTGTAAATCATTAAACTCCACAGAAATAGCCCACAGTACTGGCCTGAAACACAAACTTTAAATGCCTCTTTGGTTGTTTTTGTAATGTAACTCCAAGCTCACATCTCCAAATTATACCTTACTTTTAAAGGAATATAAAACATAAATAAAAACATAGTAAGGCTTTTAATTATGTCTTTAATTCTTAACTTGATAAGCAAAAATATATTTAAAACACAATTCTTTTGAAAAGTTCCTTCATGCTTCTGATGGGCATATGTTCTAAGAGTCATCTTATTTTTACACTGACTTCATAAGATAAGCTTAAAATATTTCCTCCTTTCATGAAAAAATTATACCAAGTATCAAAATTGAACTGATTCCCTATTTCTTCAAAAACTAATGACCAAGCCACAAGAACTACAGTGACTCAAAAGGTAGCTATTAACTGTATTTCTGACAAAAATGAAACAAAAAGTTACCTACAATCATAACAAAAGCCACCAGTAACATTTCTATAAACAAACGAGTGTGTTTATTGTGTTCTATAAGGATTTAAGTTAAGCCATAACTTAAGGTGACGCTTAAGTTCAAGTACAAATAGGTGACGCTAACTTCAAGTACAAATGGTAGCAGAGACCAAGGAAGACAAATGTATTAGACAAATCCTTCCTAAGTTATTTCCAGACTAAGTGTGCCAAACAAACCATACTGTCTAATAGCACTAGAAGTAAGTACAAGAGAGTATTTCTTTCTGAAAACTCCAAACCCACATACACCTCTTTTTCTATAAAGCAACTGTTTTTTCAGTTTTTAAGAAATAATAGGAGGGTAAGCTTAAAAGCCAAGTTTTGTCCCAAAAACGAGGTCAGCTAGGATAAATTCGGTAAGATACCTGGAATTTAGATTACCATTTTGTAAAATGGTTTATGTTACTCTTTAGCAACAAACACTAAACAAAAACATGAAAACAAAAATAGTGTGACCTTCAGCTTACATCTCTTCAACACATTTAATTCTCACTCCCCCTTCTCCTGTAGTGGCAATTCCTTTCATTCCTCCTACACTGCAAAATTCTGTCCCCTACTAGAGTGACAGCAAGTCCATCTGTCCTCCTGTCCTTAAGCAAAGGGAGCAAGCTGTCTGGCACAGAGCAGTGGACAGCAGACTGGCAGCTGACTTGTGGCTCAACAGCAACAAATAGCTTCCCTACCAAACAGGCTACACAGATGCAGATTCTGGCACTGAAGAGACAATACTTTTCCCAGGGATTTTTAAGTGCTTCTGGGAAAGAAGAAGCAGCACAGCAGATGTCTCCAAAGTTCATGCATGCTAACATCTGAATCAGGCAATATCATGCACTAGAACTGTAAAACAAATCACGGAAGTGAAGCTTCTTCTGATCTGCTATTTTTAAATCTGGACAATTTTAGACAATGAATTGCTGCTCTGCAATAATAAACTGACATGAACTGGCTTCAATATCAGAATGAGTATTTTACAGAGCCATATGTGAAGATGTGAACACACAAAACATTTTTCCACTGCCATCATGGGGGAGATTACTGTCAGCAAAGATCAGCACAGACAGTTAATTGCACTAACCACTTCAACCTTCCTCCCATGGTTCACTCAAACTTATCTACCAGACCATGAAATAAAAAAGAAAAATAACCTATTAAACTTTTATTGCCTGCAGAAAATTCAGGCTTTGGAAATTATGCCATTGCTTTTGTGTCTGCAACTGAAAAGAAATACTCTGAAGACACTGAAACATTTCACTATATAACTGTGTGTGTTCCAAGTCAGTTTATCATCCCTTCAAGAAGCATAAAAGGTGCAAATTGACTCTTCAAGTCATGAGTCTAATTAAATCTGAAAGTAATCACAGTAAATGTTTAACATGAATCACAGTTAAACACTTATCCAACTCATTCCACTAACCTAACAGATGCATCTGTCAGCAAGTACACTTGATCCAATTATTTCCTGATGCTACAGAAGCGTTGATCAATACAGAATACATAATGCTTCAGTAAGAATGACCAAAACAGCTGTAATACCTGGTTGTTTGCCCCACACCCAACTCTCAACAATCGATTTGGCCCTGTAAGTGGGCAGTGGAGTCTCTTCTTCATCCTTCTTTTCTTTGTCATTTTGCTCTTCTTTCTTCGATGCAGCCTGGCATTCAGTGACATCATCTGAAGAAAAAAAGGGGGGAAAAATAAGCTAAGCTACTTCTCCCTTGATTTCAGTTCTAGAGTAGAAATGTAAAGGTGAAATGCGTAGCCCACAAGTTTGCAGCAATATTGTCTATCATGAAGATCAGAGGGCAGGAGTAAACAGTATTGCACCATGTTAACCATCACAGGTGCTAGGTCTTGCATTACGTTTCATAACACAGTGACCTTAGAATCCAAAAATCACTGCTGTAACCTTCTAGGGAGGAGAAACATTTAATATTGATGCCACCATATAGACTTTCAAAGCATTTGCAACATGCAATATTGCAAAGGATGCATTTTAAATAAGGTTTTGCTCCCAACTATCTGCATTTCCGTAGTACTTACTTGTCTTCGTATTGTTTCCAACACATAATTTCAAAATCAAGGAGAAGTACAGATTGGCGTTTACACTGATATTATGCAGCAGCATTTTAACATCTGTAACATATCTACTATCTTAGTAATTACCAGCAAGTAATGAAAATAACATCACCGCTTTCTGCCCAAGAAACAAAATAGCACTTGCAATCCTTTGGAGATTACTTTCAGAAAGACAAAACACAGACATTACTCACTTATCACTGTAATCAAAGGTTGTCTGAAAGTCATAATTTTCTCAATACAAGAGAACTAGACAGCTGGAATTGTCTTCCTATTCATATAGGGGACACGGATTTCTACATCCATACTTCCTCCAGTCAGTTCAACAGACAAGACTGCCTTGCAACTAAGAGCCACATTGACAACTGCTTTCCTCACCCTGACCTTCTTTTCTAAAAACATTCCCCAAAATTTCTCAAGTTCAGCATCTGCAACTCACCCATGAAGAATTTATTCCCAGACACTTTCACTAAGCTCTTTAAAATGACTGCTCCTCCATTCCTATCTGCCAACCTAGTCTACAGAGACTGCCCTCCCAAATTTTCCAGTCACAATAAGCCAGATAAGCGTTAGCATTCTGTCTTTTTTTCCTATCTCATCTCCCACTTCCAAAACATATATACATTTGTACCACTGTATTTCAGAAGGCAATAATAAGCAAGAGGGTTGCAGTTGCAGCCAGACACAGCACATGGACTGCAGTCAGCCTCAGGTTCACCCTCACCCCACTCAGTGATCAAAGGCTCTCATTATCTCAGAACATACAAAATCTAACTACTGCAATATACAAAACCATTCAACTACTCTTTCCATCTGCCCTGAAAAAAAGCAAAAGCCTAATCTAGTCATAACTGAATCTGTGATTCCCTGCATTAAAATTTTGTTAGGCTGTAGACAACAGCACCTCCCAAAATAAACCTAAGGTGCCTAATTATACAAGGTTTAAATTAAAATCAACCTATAACACGCTAGTACTCAGGAGGTGGTAGGTGAAGAGTTAAGGAGAATATGAAAAAAGAGAAGGAGCCATAACTGCAGCATGCACGCTGCAGCTGAGATTGTAGGCTAAGGAAGGCAGAGCAAAAGTCACTCGAGAACAGGAAAAAGCCATTTGGATATCCACCTAGTGAGTAGATATCATAGAGCACAACCATTGCTCTCAAACACCAAGGACAGTCAATAGTACAGCAGCCACCAGCATGACAACACATGTCCAAAGCGTCACTGCATCTACCTGTTTCTATTGCAAAGCACAAGCAAATAATGTAAAAGGCAAAAATTCCATTACAGCCTTAAACCAGTGACTAAGGACCCTGTTTATCCCCAGTAATTCAGAATATACCCACAGTAACATCATAATCTCACTGTTTCTCCACTCACTCACACACCTAGAAATGCACTCCACAGGATCTGGGATTTTAGTTAGTGAGTAGAAGAGGGTTTTGCCAAGACATCATGTTTCACAGGCAGCTGTAAGAGAACTTGTGACACTTTTAACAGATCCTTGGCAAAAGATGACAATGGGCTACAAGCTTAGTAATTTTGCCCAGCTCCTCACAGCAAATAGAGAAGGTCCCAAACCAGGCTGGAATTTAAGCTTTGTACTGTATAAAAAGAACCCTGACACACAAATCCACAAGTAGGATTTGTTTTTCCTCCACTGTCTGTGTGAACTGAAAAGGAGAACAATAAGAAAAGAAGAGGGAAGGAGCTTAGCTAAAAATCAAATTAAAGGCCCACATCAAGTTGTTCCACAAAGACTTTACATCATGTTCGCAAAAAATCACTTGCACCATACGGAATAAAACTAAAATCAGTCTAGACTGAAAGCAGCAACATGGACTTAATGATTAACTGTCAGCCTCTCGTCTGGACAGACACACACTCTCCTGGGTGGAAAATTGGTTGGATGGCCGGGCCCAGACAGTGGTGGTAAACGGTGTTAAATCCAGCTGGAGGCCAGTCACAAGTGGGTTTCCCCAGGGCTCAGTGCTGGGTCCAGCGCTGTTCAATGCCTTCATCGACGACCTGGATGAAGGCATTGAGTGCTCCCTTAGCAAGTTTGCAGACGACACTAAGCTGGGTGGAAGTGTCGATCTGCTGGGAGGTAGGGAGGCTCTGCAAAGGGATCTGAACAGGTTGGACCGCTGGGCTGAGTCCAATGGCACGAGGTTTAACATGGCCAAATGCCGGGTCCTGCACTTGGG
>WAAB01000596.1:17793-92214 GCA_013389865.1 Piaya cayana
GTGATTCTGTGATTGCTGAAGCTCAGTTTTGCATAAAGAAAGGGGTTATTAAAAAGGGAACCCTAAACATTTTTCAGGAAATGGGGCAGGGAGGAAGAAATCTTGAGTGAAGCCAGCAGATGCCAAAATAACAAGTAATATGACAGTTTTCAAAAGAATACACTCTAAAGCAGTATCCAGTGTGACAATTTAACTTCAGTTTTCTCAGACTGAAGCATGAACATTGTGATGGGGGAAAACAACCATGTAACATTTTTCTGAAAGAACTTTCTCTTAACTATATTTTAGTTTACAACCTTAAGCCTCCAGACTGAGGTAGGAATGCTTAGCCAGTCAAAACTGAGCAGTGTAACCATTCTCAACTAGAGCCATGGAATTGTTATGGTTGGAAAAGACCTCTAAGATCAAGTCCAATTATCAATGCAATACCAACATGTCCACGAAACCACACCCCAGAGTGCTACATCTACATGTTTTTTTAACACCTCTAGGGCTTGTGACTCCACTACATCCTTGGGCAGCTTGCTCCAATGCTTCACCACTCTTTCAGTAAAGAAGTTTTCCCTAATACCCCATCTAAATTCACCCTGGTGCAACTTGAGGCCATTTCCTTCTGTCCAATCACTTGTTCCTTGTGAGAAAAAACCAGCACTCATCTTGCTACAACATCCTTTTAGGTAGTTGTAGAGAACAATAGGGTCACCTCTCAGCCTTTTCTTCTCCAGGCTAAACAACCCTCGTTCCCTCAGCAGCTCCTCATAAGACTTGTGCTCCAGACCCTTCATCAACTTTGTTGTCCTCCTCTGGACATGTTCCAGCACCTCAGTATCTTTCTTGTACCAAAGGGCCCAAAATTTAACACAGTATTCAAGGTGTGGCCTCACCTTGAAGTTAGTTCCAAACTGAAGCACAGCAGCTCACTGCACATGCTCCATCTTGCACAGCAATAGCCTAATCCTTAATGGAGGATAAAAAGTAAGCAACTAAAAGGTAGAACTCGCATTTCATCTTCAATGAAGAAAATAACAGAGACTGCATAGTTGCCTCTGACACCTGTTATAGTACAATCTTGTGCTGCTCTTAAAACCCAATGAACCCACATAGTTAGGAATCCCTCAGTAGGAAAAAAAAACCCTGCAATAGTTTCTCAACAGATGTTGCCATTCACTTAGGTAAAAATTTACACAGGGTGCTTGAGGCAAGGGTTGTATTTTACAATAATTGTAAAACAGCATTTTGTAGTCTCAGACCCAGGAAATATTTGTTGCAATACAAATTCATAATTTGTTCTCTGTAAAATAGCTTTTCTGTTTTATATATATATGAATACATATATAAAAGTTTCAAATTACAGTTGTGAAGGAAGGATGCATGCCTAACCACTTGCAAACCACATTTACACAGCCTTCTAGGTGTAGATGTCCACCTGACAGAAATTCTGATCTCCTAACCCTAACTGGAAATAAAGTTTCTTTTCTTCCCTGGTAATCTACCTATTAAAAATGCATTCTTTAAATTATCTGTTGCATATGCGATAAAGCATTCTACACTTACGAAGTCAAATTGCCCAATGGGGTGACTACAGATTTCCCTCTGTCCTGCAAAGACAGTACAATAATCCACAGCCAAGTACTGAACACTTGAGCCACTGGGTACAGCCAATATAGCTTGGCTGGAGGAAGCAGAAAAGAGGAAGAGAAAGGAGGAACTTCTCACTTCTAACATGTACTTCCATACACAAGAAAGGAGGCTTAAAGCAGGACCCAGCCTATATTTCTGCTTGCTACAGCAGTTTGAAACACGTGATCGAGGTGGTAGCACCCATAACTAATACCCACATACTGTTCTCATAAAGATTCGGGTTCTGCCAACCTCTCTGGAATTGCTTGTGGTGTTTGGACTTTATTATCTATTTGCAGGTGCAGCACTGAACAAGGTCTGTAGATTCCACAGCACAAGGCTGACAAAGGTCTTATTTTCAGCAAAGAGGAAACAGAAGAGAAGAGGAAGCCCACAGTGTTTATGAAAGGCAGGACAAAGGCCTGAAGCTGATGATTTTATATTTTTGCCCTGGAACTCAAAACAAGAGACCTGTGAAGCACATAACTGACTCTAATGTGTTAAAAATTTGCAGTAACAGTTTTCTAATTTAAAAATTAAAAGTAACATTATTCAGTATTTTTTTGTTCTTTTCAGTACACAGATTGTAGTACACAAGGTACTAATCTGATCCAAATTTTCTGAGGGCAGTCTGATTATCTTTAAAGTACATGCCATGCTTCAACTGCACCTGTATTTGGACATCACTACTGTCACCACCATGTCCTCAGATGATACTTGGAAACATGCAAATGTATTCTGCTACATACAGTTTTCAAATGTGTTTTTCTGAAAGTGTCGTAAAAAAACCCAGAGGTTATTCTTGACCACATGTTCTGGCTAACAGTGGGAAAAAATATACTATTTGCATCTTCTTACTAGAGGGAAAAGTAATGTTTTTCCCTATTAATAGCGTGTTCTTCCAGTCTATTGCCACTGTTAATATCCTTTGAAAGAAAGATGTTCCTGCTCTGAGCAGTCCAGTCAGCATCAAGACAGCAGTATGGCACTAGTGAAGAAAAAGGCATTATAATGGATAAGCATAAACTGAAACTTCTCAAAACAGCCTGAATAAAAAGGACTACTTACAGCAACCTCTATCTCCAAATTAGTCAATATAGCAGCAGAATCTCAATACTGAGACTAAAATACATTGCTTTTAATATAAATGGTGATATAAATCTCATTACTAGTATGTACTTGTACCTCGCCTCTCGAACTACACTTGTAGATCACTTATGCAAATAAAGTAACTACCAGCTAAACAGACTGAAATACTCTGAATTTTAATTTCATGGAACTCCGTTCAGGCTGCATGTCCAGAGGTGCAAAATTACCACCAGTTTTTCTCATCAATCATACATACAATCTGATCAACATTGACCTTGACTAGCTTTTGCTTCTTAAAACTCAAGTTTAGTAAGCAAGACAGTTATGTTTTAACAATCCTCCAGGCCAGTATAACAGTATTTATGATGGCTAACTTCACTGAAAGATAATTTATATAGTGATTCTAAGAGTCACTGCATAAAGTCTAAAGCATTATTCAAATTTCTAAACTACTGTAGCTTTTCAAGAAATAGGAGTTTTAGCAGTACTTATGTAGAAGACAGAACATCCCAGTTGGGAAAAGGAACAGGTGCAATCTATGCTCTATAATACCTACATTTCACCCTTCCCGTTTAACAAATTGGCACAATACTTGCGCTATTTAGTACACTATTTAAATTTTTAAGAAAATGACAATGTGTGGGAAAACTCATCTATGTGGAAGCCAGTGCTACTTTTAAGGTACAAAACCAAAATCAGAGACAAAGGATTATAAATCATCTCATACACAACCTTCTCGTAAGCCCATGGTTCAGGCCAAACGTCTGCAGAGCAGCGAGTGCAGATGAAGGTACATTCTGTTGAGTCTGTGAATCCTACTTCAGCTTCTAGCCAGGAACACCTTGCCAGTATTCCAATACCGCTATTGATAAAAGCAAAACTAAAAAGTCACGCCAAATGAAGATATTTCATAAGTCTCAAAAGCACTGGACAGCCAATGCAAAATACTAAAAGAACTCTGTCCTTTCTGTAATATATTGAACAACCCCCTAGCCAAAGAACTTCGCAAAAAGAAGTAAGGCACTGAGAGATTCATATAATGCTCACTTCAGAACAGAACTCTTCCTCTCATCACTATTTATTTCTAGCCTATCGTATGTATGTCTTGGGTGTAGATGGAGAGGTTTTTGTATGGGCAGAAGAGAGAATCTGTTGGGTGGCCCCACTGATGAAAGGCCGTGGCTGCTCCGTGTTGGACACAGTGGTCACAACGCACCCACACAAGGGACACCTGAAAGCATCAGCCAAGATGCTGAGCATGTGTATGAAAGAGTAAAAATAACAGACAGGCAGAAAAGCAGGGCTGGGCAGGGTTGGAGGGGAAAGAGAGGAACAGCATTACTAACACCAAAGTCATAGAATGAGGGGAAGAAGGTACTCCAATTGGAGAAATGGATCATGCTGGAGCAGTTCATGAAGGACTGCAGCCCCTGGGAGGGATCCCATGCTGGATCCGGGATGTGACGAAGAAGGAGCAGCAGAAATGCAAAGTTATGGACTAATCATAACCTCGATACTCCATCCTCTTGTGCTGCTAGAAGATGAGCTAAAGAATTTGGGAACAAAGGAGCAAAGTTGAGCCTGGGAAGGAAGGGAAAGGTGGTGGTGGTGGTTTTTTTATCTTTGTTTCTCACTATACAACTCTATGTTAACCGGTGATAAATTAGTTTTCCCAAGCCAAGTCTGGTTTGCCCATGAAGGTAACTGATGAGTGACCTCCACGGCTTTATCTCAACCCACAAGCTTTTCCAGCTTGTTTTCACCTTCTGTCCCATTGAGGAAGGGTGGGCAGTTGGCTAAAATCAACTTACCACAACACAGTACTGGAAACAACAAGTGGCAGTCTTGCTTTTTTTAAAAAAAATAAACAAAACCACCCACAACGACACACAGATATAAAACTTTCAAAAGCATCATCACAGCTTGGACCACAGACATTTTAGGGTAGAATAAATGCCTTATTTCTACAGTAAACTGTCAGAATTTTTGTATTTTTAATTAACAATATCCTACAGCATTTAACACTTGATACCCTTCTGATCCTTCCAAGTCACATGTACAGACATGCACCCAAATTTTTTTAAAAACACTTCACATCACTGTAATAGGTATCCCAAGTGTGGATGAACACATGAAGTCACAGATGACTGACTTGCTCAACACTGTTGGTTTTTTACTTTATACTGCTGTCTACATTCTAGGTCAGAACTGCCAGCAAGCATTTTTCTACTTGATATTTCAATGATTCCCCTAAACCCAAAAACAATTATACTATGACACCTTTCTATAAGCATTCTCAGAATCACTGAAAGCATCGCAGCACCACAGGTAACAAAAATACCAACTCTCTGTGGCTATTTAGCTGTAAAGATACTGGAAGAATAGTTTTCTGTCAAAGATCAGCACATGTACAATTCTAAAAACATGTAAGTATCTGGCACAAAAAGAGGAAATTACATCTATTTCATGTACAAAGCAGGTATTTGTTTTATTTCCTTTATTATTATAGACGTTTGTTATGTTTGTTACGTAACAGCAGACTATATTGAAATGTTATACTAGGCATCATGCCTCTATCACAAACTGTCAAATGAACAGGAAAGCATTTCACAAAGCCTATTTACAGGATAACACTCCACTGCATCAAGTTTATGATGTGTTACAGTAATATACATGAAACTAGCCAATTCGAAGAAAAATATTACACTACCTCCATTAATTTCATAAGCAGCTGCTGTAGCAGCCCTTCTGATATGATCAGCTCTATCTTCATCCAGTGTCAACAATAATACTCAACAGGGCCAGCATCAGAAGCGAGGACAAAAAGGTTTTCTAGCTCTGAAACAGTCAGGAGCATAATTCTAACCCTTACTACAGCTCACAGCCACCCACAACCTAGGAAGCTTATATTCTTGACAAAAATAACATAATTCATTCTCCTCTCATTAATTATTTTAGCTCCTTTCCTGTACAAATAACTTCCTTTAGTCAAAAACATGTTTTTCTTACCTGCTCTCTTTTTTAAAAAAGATAAATCATAGGTACAAAAAGAATATTTGTCTGTATAAGGAATTAAACATTACTGGTTTGAAATATCGTTTCTATCCAACAGCAGAGCACAGGAAGTAACAGCAGCAAAAATAATAGTTCACTGCAACCAAAGGCTGTATTTCCACTCTTCTCCTAGACAGAGCCTCATTTATTTAAGGGTCACACGAATTGCTAACAAACCTTACTTGACCATTTATTGAGTTCATTTCAGATAGATTAGGAAACAAACCTTTTCTTTTTTTTTTTGACAGTTAGTTTTCTGTTGAATAAAGACCCAAAAGAGCAGAAGGAAAAATGTAAGCACAGAATGACTCCATTTTTGCAAAATCCATCACTAAATAAAGTCCATCATGAAACAAAATCACCCCCATAAAAAAAAAAAATATCTCTCTAAATAGATGCACTATTCTGTCATTTGTAGGATTATCAGTACTTGAACAGTTCTCAAATACACTTAGAAAACAAAAAAAACCCACTACATTCTCGGCCAGGTTGTGGACAGTTTTTTTAGCTGACCTGTTAGTCACTTTATAAAAATTGTAAACAATATTAGACATCGCATGGGCTTTAACCTATGCCTCAGACCACTTCCTTTCAACAAAGGCTTCAGCTGTAAACACACCAAGCATACCAAACAAAAGGACACTGCCAAGACTCTCATAATAACATGCCTAGCTATAAAGTTTAATTTTAAAAAGGTTGAAATCTGTTTCAATTGTATTTTGTTCAAAACAGACATCTGCGGATTGTATAGACAGGTGACAATGAAGCAAAATTTTTTGACAGTACAAAATCTGAATTCCTTTTTTATCACCAAGATGAAAAAAAGTTAACTAATAAATTAAAAAAACTCACCTTTTCTTGGAGGTAGTTCACCGCTTTGTGTTACGTCTGTTCCAGGATATACAATCTCCCCATCTTTTACCATTTCATTCCACAAGCCACATAATCCATCTCGTGTAAATGCAAGCTGTTAAAAATAACACATTATATAGTTACATACAACCATTTTCTCTCAAGCTAGATCAAGCTAACATTTAAAATACATCAGACTTTATATTTTGTCCCAGAAGAAAGAAAACACACAAATCATATCACTGGTCTACTCACTTCATGTGTGTGCATGTGTCTATGAGAGGGACTTAAATGAACTTCACAATCTTCAACTCTTTAGTTATGATATTTTCAGATAAAAAGCTCAAAACACTAACTTGAAGATAGGCTCAAATAAATTCTCATCAAAAGCATGGATTTGGTCACTTCAGAACTATCCACAGATTCAAGGTGATAACACACAATTATCCAGGGGTCATGGGGTGGTGGGTTGTTGTTTTTGTCTTCAGGAAAGGCTACTAGAACAACATGAAGCTGCATAAAGTCACGGAACAGGGAAGTATGAAGAAAGCCACTATAGTCCAGTTCCCTCTCTAAACCAGCAACTGAAGAGCTGGAGACTCAATCAGAACACATAACATCAAGGCACAGATTCATGAACTTATTTAATTAGTTCAAACATCTCTTGCAGCCCTTCCCGTTCCTTCCAGCTGCTACACCACCTCCTCTCACATGCAGAACAGTGCAGGTGCATGATCATCTGCTGAACAAGATTAAAGAATTGATCAAGACCAAAGCTGCACCTAGGGGAAGAGTGAGGGGCTGCCTCAGGTCAGGTGTGTTCAATAGCACATATACTCCCAGTGGAACTAATGGCAGAGCTGTGCTAGCTGGAAGTGCTCACAAAAGCACTGGCTCTAACGTAAGTCTCCTAACAATTTTTCAGTTCGGATGTCCCTTAAAGAATCCCAGTGACCAGGAAAACTTGTCTTCTACTGAGGTTGTTCTCTGCTTCACAGCACATTGCAATAAAGGTTTAAAAATGCCAAGCTAATTCAATAATAACCAGGCTATAATTTGCACCTGTATAGCATAAGGGAGGAGGGGAGTACATGAAACAGAATATCTTCAGCAGACCAAAACAGTGCAGTGGAGACATTTAAAAAAAAAAATACTGAAGGCTGATTTGGAAGCACTTTATGTTATATAAGCAGTATCCAAACCTAAAGTGTTTTAACTGAGAAGTAATACAAAAACGTTATTTGCACAACTGCTGTAAAATATTTACCCTTATACACAGAAGTCCGTTTATACTTTATGTTCAACTATTTCCTAAAGATATTTTAATGATTAAAGATGACAGGCTTTAAGAGTCACAACCACCAGCAAAGAGGTAATTTGCTGATCCAGGTAATCTCAGTTAATATTAAAGACAAGGTGCATGTTTTGACACCACTGTGACATACTAAATCCATTGACTCACAGAATAGTTTGAGTTGGAAGGCACTTTTACAGGTCATCTAATCCAAGCCCCCGCAGGAACAGGGACATCTTTCACTAGATCAAGGTTGCTCAGAGCCCCATCCAACATGACCTTGAACACCTCCAGGGATGGGGCCTCCACAACCTCTCCGTGCAACTTGTTTCAGTGTTTCACCATCCTCATTGTAAAAACCTTCTTCTTTATATCCCATCTAAATCAATCCTTCATTGGTTTAAAACCATTATTCCTTGTCCTGTCACAATAGCTACTACTAAAAAAGGCTGTCTCCCCACAGCCGTCTCTTCTGCAGGATCCACATTAGTTTTTTGACTTGAAATTGCATATTTTAGAAATTCATTCCAACACATATCAATGATTTCAAGTGTTCTTCTTTCAGCATAAAATATGAGCAAACACATTGTATGCATGCATCACTTGCTATTTCCTTATCTTAGCTGGAAAAGGATGACAAAGCCTGAGCTACACATTATTCAACTTACATGCAACTTTTTAATCGTACACAAGAATTACACTGTCACCATGCTCTACCAAGAGCTACAGCCCATTCTTCAGAGTCAGCCAGCACATAGAGCTTTTGCAAAGATCCTGGTTTTTGCTAAAAGCTTTACATTTGGCTTAAAGTGTTGAAAAAAATGAACAAACTGAAGTAAAGTTGCATTTAAACAACACAAAAAACAACCTAAAAATTAACCATTCACCATTGACTGAATTTCTTGGATTGTTCTCAGTTTACAAGTATTTCAAAAATAAACAGTGCTCAACTTTTCCTTCATCAGATGTGGTCATATACTTCAGTAGAACACGTACGGAATTTATTTTTCTTTTTTTTTTCTGGCAAAAATAGTTAAACACAACTGTTTCACTATTTTTGGCCCATACATCAGAGATTTTTTTAGAAAAAAACTTTCACCTGTTGAATGCTAACCTATGCTAAAATACAAGCCTGGAAGATAGTGAGTGAGGCTACTCTCCAGATGGGTCACATAATAAACTAGTTATCACAAAGTTAAGATTTTTTGTCTGATAAACTGTCTTCTCACACACTTTATTTTACATTCCCAGATTACCTTGGTATGGAAAATTACTCTTTCAGCCCATATGCTTACAATCCAAAGGCCTAAAGGCTTTGAACCCAATGTTCTTCATTAAACAGCACTGGTTTATTTCAGCAAACTTACTATTTTTGTAAGCATTGCTGTAAAGCAGAAGCAACAACTGTTTTCTCTGTTTTAACCTCTAAACCTTTCACATGGCACAAATCTCACTCAAGTCTTTCAGGCAAATAAAAACTGAGAAGTAAACAAAATTTCTTCTGCCTTGGGTTTGGTGTTCAAATTCTTATCAAAGTCATTTTCTTGGTATGTTACATAAAGATAGGGCAATCACCAAGTTAACAGCTCACAGAGAGGTCTCCCTCCTTCCCCAAATATTTCATGTGGAACCTTACACCATAAACAGCCTTGAAATAAATAGTTTTTTGCTTTTATTCAAGTTGCAATTAACATTTTGCCAGTGGTTTACGTGTCGGGGAGAGGGGAAAGGAGACATGTTTGAAAGTAAAGGAATACTGGATTATTTTTTGCAGCAATAAGCAATCAATCAAATTAAAGGTTAATTAAGAAACAGCCATTACAACCAATGCATATGTCATATCTGAGGGAAACTCAATTCCAAATTCACTATTAATCTACTTGACCTTCAGCAGACATTTTGAACAGTGAACTGCCACTACGACAGCCAAAGCTGAAAGTAAAGTGAGTTTATAAGTGATAAATTATTCAACTTTATTTTCATGATCCCAAAATTCTACAACCATAATACAAACTTCATAACTCCCTTCTGAGAAATATTTCACTTGCCTAACAGAAACTAGGAGGAGTGGCCAATATGTCAGAAAGCCATGCTGCCATCCACAGGACCTCACAAGACTGGAGAAATGGGATGACCAGAATCTCACAGAGTTCAAGAAGCGTGAAGTCCTGCACTTGCAGAGGAGCAACCCAAAGCACCCATATATGCTGGAGGCAACCCAGCTGGAAAGCAGCTTTGTAGAAAAGAACCTGTGTGTCCCCATGGACACCAAGTTGAACATAAGCCACCAATATGCCTTTGCTGTGAAGGTTAATGGGTGCCCCATGTTGCATTAGGAGGAGTGCTGCCAGCTGGTCGAGGCAGGTGATCCTTCCATCCCCTGCGCAGGACTGGCAAGGCCACACGGTCCAGTTCTGAGTTTTCCAGTACAAAAGACGCTGACATCCTGGAGAGTCCAACAAAGGGCCACAAAGAAGATTAAGGGACTGGAACATCTTTCCTGTGAGGAAAGGCTGAGCGAAACTGTTTAGCCTGGAGAAGAGAAAGGTCAGGAGGAATCTCATTACTTTATATTTTTGCGTACCTTAAGGGACAATGCAAGGAAAAGGGAACGATTTCCTGTGGTGGCCAGTACCTGGACCAGAAGCATGCGCACAAACTGAAACACAGCAGGTTTCCTCTGACTATCAGGAAACACTTTTGCACTGTGAGGTTGATCAAGCATTGGTACAGGCTGCCCACAGAAGTTATAGAGTCTCCATCCTTGGAGATATTCGAGAGCCATTTGGACATGGTCCTGGGTAATTAAGCAGTTCTGCTTGAGCAGGTATTTGGACCACATGACTGCTAGAGGTCTCTTCCAACCAGAACCATTTGTGATTCTACAAAACTAGCAGCTTAAGACAACAGTAAGTAAACTGTATGATTGAAAAGTCAGATATCTGCTTTGATGATAGTATCCTGTTTTTCTTTCTCTCCAGTGTTTCAAGGCTGTCTTAGCACAAGCACATATTACTTCCTTCATTTGCTCCCACCAATACTTCCTGCATTCAGTCATTAGCAAGGAGTCTATCAACACCCACAAATGCTGAGAGAGAAGAATTAGAACTTTGTTCAGATCAAAGTCGGACTCTATTTAGTTTTGATTTTAAAAAAAAAAAAAAAGACTCTTCAACAATATGGCTCTTCTTCCACTCAGTTCTTTAAAGAAAGTTTACAAGGCAATCGATGGTGCAGTGCAACAGAAGAAAGGCGTCTTCATTGTTTCTGGCATAATGGGTTGCATGTACAAGGGCATCTACCTGTGTTTTGTTAAGTCTAATATTCTCTCTCACTAGAACACTTAATTTAGATGGACATCTTTCCCTCTAATAATTTAATAACTTAACCTGTGAATGTTTACAGGTATGAACGAATGTGATAAGCTGGCAAATTAAGAACTATTAAGTATTCTCTGAACTTTTGCAACTCTCAACAGTGCCAGAGACGTACACTCTGTAAAAAACCTACAAGAACCCCAAGTCTCTGCTTGCCCCACCACCTACACACTGCCTTCCCAAGGCTGAGACAACAGCAGCTCCATGCTCTACTATCACTATCCACTGCCATTCAACCTTGCTCTGTGTTCTTAACCCTCCTACTCATTCCACCAAATCAATTGCCATTCCCCATGCCCCAAATCTCCCTTGTTCTTCCTATGGCACCTTCTGACCACCTCTCAGATAAGACCACAGCCACATACCCTCACCTCCTACACACCTCGCCTTCACAAACTCCAAGCCACTTCTACCATTTGTAACACATTCTCACCCAACTGTCTTGAACTCAGTACTTTTAAGGCAGGTATCTCACTAAATTCATACTTTCCATACAGACCTAAGTCTCAGCCCTGCCCACTAACCCCAAGCCAAAGAAAGCAAGGGCCTAAGAAGACTTGGAAGTGAACTTCTACCATACTGTAAACCGGGCATACACACCCCACTAATCGTTGACTAATCTTACCTCTGCAGTTAAACTGTAATTTATTCTGCCTGTAATTAAGTCAAAGATATATCTCACTTGGGTTTTGGTATATGCTGTTGCCATCCTCAAACGGGACTGGCAGTGAAATTTCCATCTATCTCTATCAATTCTAGAGAATAAGGAATTTGCATTAACATTTCCTTACATTTTAAGAAAATTAAATTTTGCAACCATAACTGTATAAGCTTCTGAGAATTCCCAAAGCACCACTAGAATTTTGCTTTTAATAAGTTATTTTAAAAATAATCAGCAGCTGTGATTTTATTCTGAAGTCAGCTGTTTAAGTCAGACAAAATTTACTCCATGTGGTACAGCAGATCCCATTCTCAATGTGGTTTCCTACAACTTTCCTGCAGAAACCATAGAAGCCTCCATAAAAGTTAACTCGAGCTCAAGAAAAATGAAGCCAGGAAAATTAAATGACACAAGAGGACAAGGAGTGATTCAGGTAGGATTCCTGATTATATAACTTCACTGAAAATTCAAGAAAGTGACTTCATAACCATAAAATGTCAATATGGATTTAAAGTATAAGCTACTTAAATAATCTTCACCTCAGAATTGCCAGCAAGGGGGAGGGACAAAGAATCTGTTCTTCTATTCAGTTACTTCTGCATTAGCCATTCGCTGTATTTTAAAGACTACATTAAAAAACATGTTTATTTTGTAACAGATTATTAAAAAAAACCACAAAGACTTTTTCAGCCCAGTAACGGTGAAGAAAAATCACAGAACAGTAAATCTTTCTGTTACTTTCTGGTTTTTTAATCCATTCAATTTGTGTTTCTCTTTTCATTGCTGTTGTCTTCAGTATTTTGTCCCAGCTTCCTTCCTTCCCAGCTGAGGCATGCCCTGAAACCACAGCTGTTTATCACAGCTATGCAAAGCACAGCAAAACATCGTTAAATCTAAACATATTTCTCTAGAGCTCTGATAGCAGAAGCAGAAAGTTGAGCAGCCCCACATTACTCCAACAGATTTGGGGTTATACTACAAATGTCCCCATAATAACAGTCTACCAATCTTCCATTTGTTGCAAGAGTTTATTAACAATTAATGATTGTATGTGAAGAAAAACTATGCAATCTCCCTCAAACTTGGAAATTTTCTAACTTTAACCATTTGCATAATAGCAGTTCTGTTTGAGTCCTTAGGTTCATATAAATATTAAATTCTCTAACCTATCACTCCACATGTGGTCCTCACCATGCCCTCTGGGGAGACAGCAATACTTCATCTTTTCAATAATAAAAAGAAAAAAAAAATATTGCAAATTTCACTCCCTTTAAAAATGTAGTTCTCATTTGCAGTTTGCTGTAAGAACTTCCATACAAACTGTTCAACTTTTCTTGAACAGAAAAAAAAGAATTAACAAAATAAATAAAGCAACTTCCACTAACTTTCTATAACTTCAAGACATCTTTTATTTAAATTACCTTCTTACAAGAAAAGAAACTGACCTAGATGTTAGAAAGAGTGGGATTTTCATAAAAATCAAAATGCCAAGTTTAATTTTGAAGGGAAGGTAGAAAGATTTCAGACCAATGCAACTCTTACAAGTGGTCATTTCATTTCAGAAAGTTCATTCTCATCTCTGTGGCAAAAGAAGTTGATGGAAAGAGCACACCAAACAAACTCCATGAAAACTGAAGAAAACACAACATGTTTCTCTTGTAGACATCTCCTGCCCTTTGACTGTTGCCTAAAGTTTTTTTCCAGAATAAAGTAAAATGAAAGTGTTTCACCTCTAACCCCTGCTATTAAGCACAACAGTTCTCAGCAGGATCCAGAATAAGCAGTCTACTAAACACCATTCCAACAGACACATGCATCACATTAGCTGATAGTAATTCTTGGTTTTAATTATCCAGCCATCACTAATTAAAGTCTCTGCATAAGACTCTAAATTAGTAGTACAGTACATCCATTTAATCAAAATTATTTTAAGCAGTTTGATTCAGCAAACTGGGTATCCTGGTTGAGGTAAACAATTTTCATCTTCCTTGACATTTCTTACACTTATTTTGTTTTAAAAAGGGTGTGCTAGAAACAGCCATAAAAACATACTCATATGCAGATTTTGCCATAAATCCAATTGTTTCTACTAGTAATAAACATAAAATAGCTAAGTGTTTTAAATGCAGTAACTGAAATCTTAGAACATAAATAGAATAGTTAAGTTGCTAGAAAGCTTAGTGTGTCAGTATGTTAAATACGACCCCTGAAAAGTGGCCTGTACTAAAATCCACCTGTTCTATAACGTCATAGGATTACTTTATTAATGGTGATATTATACGCATATGATTGATACATGAAATACGAGAACATATTACATATTGTATTACTGAGATTACCTCATATTGAGTTGAGCTAACCTAATTTTTCAGCTGCTATGTTTTTAGGTTTTTTCAGACAATATAGAATATCTGAAATGTTCTCCACAAGGAAATTTAGATTTTTTTAATACAAAATGTTTCCAATCAGTTCAAAGTTACAGCAGCAGGTGTAAAACATGCAATTACAGGTGAATTAATTACAAAGTCAGCAAAAAGATACAGAGCAGTTATGGGGTACACTTGGGTCTTTGTAGAGAATTTTCACTCCTTATAATAATATTGATTAGTCTTAGATACATTAGCATAAGCAAAAAATATATTGTCAAGATGTAGTTCCATTAACATCTCATACCACTTCAGCTAATCCTGCAGGATAGATGCTCACTGCTATAACAAAAGTATTTGTACCTTTTAAAGACTCTTAAGAACAGTAGTAATATGCTACACCCTGGTTTTGTCTCTTTAACAGTAACATCCCAAAACTGAATATGAACATTTAAATCTGGCCTGGGTGCCAGCTGGAACAGTGATACGTGCAGGTGATTAAACATGATCCATGCTACAATCCAAATGTCTTTCTTTTTTTATTATATTAATACCACTACTTTATAGACTTATTAATGCATATAGTATTATAATATCATGTTATTACACTGTTAACAAACACTGTCTTGAGCTAAAGCAAAAAAGAATTTGATGATTTTCAAGAGAGATTTCACTGGCTTCATCTACAGTAACTGCCACAGCCAACAAGTCTAAAGAGTGAATTCTCTGGTGACAGTGACAAAAAAAAGGCAAGTCAGACTTGGAAGACTACTAGCCCACCAAATGAAATATTTTACTTCCACTTCTAGCTATAGTTCCCAAATTTTGCAGCAAGAAAGAACTTCATTTAAAAGCAAAAAAAAAAAAAAGTTAGTTTTAAAGACTAACCAATCACTCCGTTTCCTAAAGTAACAATTACCTGGTATAATTCCATTTCTCCAAGGACTTTCACCTACCCATTTCTGGACTGCCATACAGTGAAAACTTAAAAATCTAGCTGCAAAGTGAAGAGTTTCAGGGTCCAATTCCAAAAAAAAACTTGCAGTCAGCTTGATTAATTCACATAAACTAGTACATCTTTTTTCAAACACCTCCTAGGTACTATGCTTATCCTTCCAGTTCCTGTTGACAGTAACTTCAGAACCAACAAGGCCCTCCTGTATTTGGGCACTAAAAACATACACAATAAGAAATCAGCATATTCCGTACACATAGAACTTAAAAGTGGCAGGATTTATACCTATGAAGAAATTTCACATGCAGCTAGGTCATGCTAGTCAACCTATAGCTAAAATAGTCAATCATGCAATAGAAAAATTTCCCAGAGCCCACAACCCCTTTACTTGACAGAAGATGTCTACCATTTAATATATTAAAAAGGAGCAATTCAATATTTATGTACACATTTTTTAAAAATACTGAACACGTACATCCAGATAGAGTTCTGTTATGAGGACCTGTGTAACTCCAAAAACAGTTAACCTAATAAGAAAAGTATATTATGCCCAGGAGGCCTGGTTAGTCCTCAGATTCCACAGAAGCAATGTTTTCGTCCAGCAGTTCACAAATGATTACTGTTCTCTTCTTTCATTAATCTCATTATTTTGACTACAGCATAACTGAAAGAAAACAAAGGGAGTACCCTGGCAATTAGTCTAACTTGTCATTACTTATAAACAACTCTTATTTATAAGAGAGTTTAATTCACAGAAATTTGTTATAAATTAAGATTTTTATTATTAAAAGGAAGCATTAAAATATATTAGCTAGGCAACAGCTTCATAAAAGAGAAATATTTCATTGCATTTGTACACACTCAGCTGAAAATAACCCTGAAAGTTTGGATGACAACTGAAACCCTCTTGTCAAAAGATATCATAAACATAAAAAAGGGAAACTTAGAAAAAACGGCCCTACAAATTAAAGGGAAAAGCTGACAAATCACAAGAACAGTCACATTTTTCACCTCATATAATACAGAAGAAAACTAGGCAATATATAGTCAGCAGCTGTTACAAAGAAACACTGACACCTTTTCAGCTAAAATTTTCCTCTGTTCTACAATCATTGAAGCAACATATGCGTAACCTAAAAGCCAGCCTCCAGGCAACACAAAAGTAGTCCTGTATCTCTTAATAAGCTTATCTTCATACTGTTTCCCACTATGTTTACTTAGCATATTATCCAAAATACCTAACTTTGGATCAAAACTTTTACTTCAGTAAGAAAAGATGAAAATAGAACCAATCTAATCAAATCAAGAGCAAGGCCTGTCATTTTATATCATTTACATACAAGACCTACTAAATAACATAACCTCTAAGGCTATATCTGCCACTTCTGATTCTGAGTTAGCTTATTTGATGTAAAATATTGGACAAAGACTGCTTTGGAATCATAACTGCATAACTCTTGTCTAACCATGAGAAGAGCTGAACTGAACCATTCAAACTATCAGCATGTAATTTTGGGAAGAGTCATTAAAGATGCAATTTTTTACTTATTATTAATAGTCTGCTACAAAGGAGTAACACTGGTTGGCCCCTGCTAACAAGAGTTTCAGAGTTCTAAGCAAGAAGTTAAAAAGGTTATTCAAAGCAAAGTATCTATATGCAATACCTGGGAGAAAGAAGACAGACAAGACAAGGACTTACTCTAGTTACCTATTTCATCTCAAAAAAAGTCTGACCCAAACCACTCTACTCCACAATTTCCACCTAATTTTCAAGCTGAATTGGGGAAACATAGAAGTATCTTCATTCCTATATGACACAACATTGATAACTGAACAGATCATCTTCTAAAACAAAAGAAAATTCCAAACAAACACCACCACATTTCAATGAAGACCAGTTCCATTTCAACCACATCTCTGACAGAAAATTAACTCCCTTCAAAAAGGACAAAATTTATAGGAAGCCCATATGTTACATAAACAGCTACAGAAAAGCTAATCTGAATTCTTCAAAACATATATTAGACTTCCACTGCCTTTCACTTCAGTTCTCGTGTACAAAAGCTGCTCTTATAAGCAGAAAAGAAGTTTAGCCTAAACGAAGAACTGAGTTCTAGCAGCAATGCTACATACTCAGTCGTGTGCTTTGACACTCTGCAAAGATAGCATTCCTATGCAGTCGAGCTTCTTTCTAAGCAGAATGAACCGCACAGATATATTTGCAGCTCAAAGTTAGCTAATGTTTCTCCAAAATCAGTTTTAAATGTGCATACTTTAACAAAAAAAACCTACATATCTATCTCAAGAGCAATGCTGCAGTCTTCTGTGTGTCAGCTACTTAGACTAAAAGCATCCTTGATCTGCACCTGATAGGTCAATAAGCCAATCCAACTGCCCAATTCCTTACCTGTAAGTCTGTCTTCAACCATTTGGAGTCAAATCTAGTTTGAGCAGCCAGACAAAATGATTCCGAAGACATATTTCCTTCTCCAGCCTTCTCTCCAGGCTGGCTGAGCAGCCCCAACCTGCCACAGAACAACGAAAACAACCATCGAGCACATGAGATAAACCACCACACACAGTTAATTTTGTCCAAAGAAGAGGAATAGCTTCTTCTCTAAACATGTATCGTAAATAAAGGCTTTCATCATTCACATCATCTGAAATCACAGAAAAGGATGGGAATGCAGGAAGAACAGTATCTGAACCTCCCAAAAAGCCACCCCACTTCCCGTCCCTGTAGCATCCACAAGCGGCCTAAGCTGCCCCTCAAGTGGTGCATGAAATAAATAATTGATTGCAGATTACGCAAGCCGCAGGACAGCATAAAGGGATTATTGCCATCACCCCGGCAGCCAAGGCCCAGGGGGCTCCCCCCAAGCCTGCTCTCCCTTGTCTCCCAGCAGCATCCACTCCCTCTCTCTCTCCCAGCATCTCTCCCCACTTCTCCCAGCAGCATCCCACTCGGTTCTCCCAAATCTCCCCCCTCTTCTCCACAGCAGCATCCCACTCCTCTCTCCCAGCATCACCCCTCTTCCCAGATCTCCTCCCCTCTCTCCCCCAGCATCCCCCCCCGGGATCCCCGCACCTGGCCGAGCGTGGGGGCGGGGCCACGCCCGGGCCGGGGTCGCCGCTGCGCACAACGCGGGGAGGACGGGGAGAGAGGCTCCGCCCCTCTCCCACCGCGGCCAGCTCCACCCGGCGGGGCTCGGGGGGGCTAACCCCCATTCCCACTCCTCAGCTCTCCCCTCACCCAAGCCAGCTGGATGGCGCCGCCTCACCGCGCCCCCCCCACACCGCGCCGAGCGAGATGGAAGCGCCGCGGTCCGCTCGCGCACTCACCGGCCGGCGGCGGCTCTCGCTGCTGCTCGCCCCTCGCTTCGCTTCGCCTCGCTCCCACCACGGCCCGGCCCCGCGTAATCCTCGCCCCTCCCTCCGCCGGCAGAGCCGCTCCCTCTCCCGACCAATTCGCGGCTCAGCTCCCTCACTCCGCCCCGGTGCGCCAGCTAGGCTCGGGGCCAATGGGGGATGGGCGGAGGGGCGGCACTTCCGGTCGAGGGGCGGGGCCGGCGAGGGGGTTTCGATCCTCTAGCGTAGCTGGGATGGTTTAGGGTTGGGAGGGAGCTTGGAGATCATCCAGTTCCAACTCTCTGCTGTGGGCAGGGACGCCTGCCCCTGGCTGCCCAGGGCCCCGTCCGACCTGGCCTTGAACACCTCTAGGGATGGGGCAGCTACAGCTTCACTGGGCAACCTGTGCCAGTGTCTCACCGCTCTCACAGTGAAGAATTTCTTCCTTATATCTGATGTAAATCTCCCCTCTTTCAACTTAAAACCGTTCCCCCTCTTTATATTCCTGCACTCCTTGTTAAAGAGCCCCTCCCCATCTTTCCTGTAGGCCCCTTCTACCACCGGAGGGCTGCTATAAGGTCTCCCCAGAGCCTTCTCTTCTCTAGGCTGATGAATTATCGTGATAACAAAAAGCACAGTCTCCTTTTAAGCAGAATGCAGGGATTTCTTTTTTAAAGTGAGGGTTAATTGTTTCTTTAAAGTCACTTGAGAGACAACCCTCAAACTACACTGTTAAGTTCCTTTCTGAAAAAAATAGAAGCTTTTAAGTATTTCAGAGAAGAAAGGTCAACAGTGAGTAGCTGAGAGACAAAGAAAATGACTGGAAGAGCCTGAAAGAGTTGAGGCTGGAAACAGGAAAATCATGCCAAGGAAGAATAGTGCTGAGGAAGAAATAGGGAACTTGGGAATGGCAGGCAAGGAGAGGGCCTGGGGGCAGGTGTAGCAAGTGACTGAAACTGCCCTGAGGCAAATAATCATGCTTCAGCATGAGTTTGTTGAGGAGGATGAAATATAGCAGTGGCATGACATTCAGATTGACCAGAACTAATGTTTTTCACAATACTTAGACTACAGTTGCCCGGCAGCTAAGGAATTAGGAAAGTAGGAGCAAGGCTTGGCAGACAGGATGCAATTGGCTTTGGCCAACATGAAGCTGCCGACTGAATGTCAATGAAATTCTAACAGAACTGAGACTATTTGCTGGCATTTAGGCAAAAGTACACAACTTTTAGTTACTATTTAAAAAATATTGTAATAAAACATAGTGAACTCCATTCTCCTGGGTTAACAAGTGCAACCAGGACCTAATCACTTAGCCAGTTGCTCAACACAGACATCCCTTGGATCAAGATGCAGTAGTCACTTTAAGTAAAATAATTACAGAAAATTATCTTACAGAAAATTGCCTGAAAAATTCTATATAGAGATGCCAAATTTTCTCGTTAGTCCCTGAAACTTTAAAATACAAACCTTCAAAACCAAAACTAGTTTCCCTTGAAAAATCTGTTCAAATGCCTGCATGTCAAAAGTTTTAAGTTTAAAATGGGACTGGAAATTTTGCCATGCATATTATGTTGTGTCTATTCTGACAAGTTCGTGGTTAAGCAAGAGGTGGTGCGCCAGGATGGGAAATGTTTTAGTTTCTTGTTAACTAGTAGACTGGAAATAAAAGAGAATAACACTGGAACAGGTTGCCCGGAGAAGGTGTGGATGCTACATCCCTGGTTGTGTTCAAGGTCAGCTTGAATGGGGCTCTGAACAACCTGGTCAAATGGAAGGTGACCCTGCCTGTAACAGAGAGGTTGTACTAGGTGATCTTATCAGGTTCCTCCCAACTCCAGCTATTCTGTGTTTCCATGAAAATAGTCATGTTGTTGAATTCCAAATAGGAATAATAACTGTTTTGCAATATACAGAGCCCAAACCAGAATGAATTAGTAAAACATAGTTGAAACCATGGTGCCCACTGATTGTGACTACTGCTTGCTTAAGCAAGTAATTAAATGATTTGGAAGTCAGATCTAATGAGATACTTTGCCTGTGCAACATTCACTGCTATTTTTTTGTTTAGCTCTCCAAGAATAATATCTTCCGAAAATCTGCATTTATTGCAGAGAGCTTTCTCACTTTACTAAATTAAAAGTGGCAATATCCATTCACTGGCGCTCTTGATGTGAATAATTTGAAGAGCGCATAAGTAGCTGATTTGTTAGACGTGAATCACTGGCCCAATTAGCAGGTACATGCACGCTTCAATGAAAATCAAAACATCTCTGGGTGCAGTAACCATGGAAATTCAAAGCTAGAGATACTTCTAAAGAATGTGTGGATTATTTTGTATTTCCAGATTTAGATTTCACTTCTGATGAATAATTTTTGTTTGCATTTGAAACACACTATAATAGCATGGTGCAATCTCAAAAAGCATTCTCATTTTTAAAAATAGGTACCCACCACAGATTCCAGAGAGACAAGTATGTGGTACGACAACATAAGTACTTTGATAACATTATTAAAAATAATTTTATTTTTACAAGTAATCAGAAAAATTTAAGACCCTTGGACTGGAAGTTTGTCTCTATACAGAGTATTTGCAGTATTAACTCCACCAATAACTGTTATTCTGGTGTTACTTGAATAATAATGACATTGTTTCACTAATGAAGGTGATTTATGGGTCTGACAGATTTTGTTAGGCAAGTTCAAGCCAAACAGTTGAAGTGTTACCACTCCAGGCCTTGTGCTCCACTCTTCAGATGCATATTTTCATTTAAAGCAGGGTTATATGATCTTGAAAATCAGTCTTTAGCTATCCTCCTTTGTGCCCCAGCTTGCTAAAGTAACCTACTTCACAAAAACCCAAGAAGTGAATCTGATGTCTTTGCCTGAGAGACAGCAACATCCTCAGGAGCTTCTGGACAAGCTGCTAGTGAGATAGAGTTAACCTGCAGTAACTGCTCTCACTAAAAGTCTGCCAAAACCCTCTCACATCTTTCTTGCTTCCTCCAGAGAAATGGCTGGACATGGAAAAATCTGGTTTCCATGGATGGAAACAGCCAATCTTTTACATGTATCCACTTCTAGGCATATGGGCAAATCACTTCTATTCTAGATTAAAGAAAAAAAAATCAGAAAGAAAGGCAAGCTAAAACCAATAGACCACATTATCTGGTCAACTTCTTAGGTACAGAGTGCTCTACCTCCATGCAGTGCCAATTTCTAGCACTGTCAAGCATGCCTAAGGAGATGGAGAAAAGCAGACAATAATTGAATAAAACAAAATTATATCACAGTAATCTAAAGTAGAACAGGCAGAAGGAAGAGTAGTATCTTTGGACAACTAGGCAGCACTGTATTTATTTGTATTTCACTTGTGAAAATGGGATCATAAGTATTGACAAGATCAGTCTCAAAAACTGAGGCAATTGCAGGCTCAAGTAACAAAATCCAAAACCTCAAAAGCCAGCAAGCAAATGGTGAGAACAAACTTTTTTTTAAATCAGAATGGACCAAAAATAGGCAAGTATATGTTTATCTAAAAATAGTATCTGTTCCTACCTGCAGGCTTGCTAGGAATGAGCACAAAATCTTTATGAATTAATAAGTACTTTAAATGTGTGAGCCCAGCGAATCCATTCTAGTTATAACAGTGGTAGAATGTGGGGCATTTTTTTCTCTCATTAGTGAATATCAATAATTGTTATGCATGCGAATGGGACACAAAACCATCTCTGTAAGAGCAGTGCCTAACTGTTACTGCAAGACAATGCCTTTTTTGTTTGTAATTTTTTTCAAGAGCCATTTGTGTTGAGCTCTCCCACTGAGTTTGGAAGCCTTTGTGTATTATTACCACAAAATGCAAAGTCCAGCCCACTCTGGGCTTAAAACAAGTCTCAAAGGGTTTTCTGGGTTACTTCTCAGTGATGAAGGCTTTCCCAAAGAAAGTGAGAAACCTCTACAATTAATCTTTATTGTTTTAATACCCTCTGAACAGAACCGTTGACCGCAATTTCAGTTTTATACAATTAAAAGCCTATGATGAGGCCCAATATTTCTTTATTATATTATTTGCGAAGAATGCCATAATTTCAAATTGGTCAACACATTATTATGTCACTCCAGTGCTTTCTACAGAGGGAAACAGGACAGTGAAGTCATAAGAGGATTCTTGTCCCTCCCACATTCTGTAGTATTTCTAAGTAGTCACAATGTCACTTTCTACTAGCCATTTTTATTATTGAATAAATACTATTTCTATAAGGAGAAGATCAACCAAACAAAGGAAGCAGCTTCTGTGTTCAAAAAACCAAGCCTCTTGCAATCACATATCCTAACCTTCTTTCCTCCTGCCTTCTCAGAACAGTGAAAAAAGACCTTCTGTCTCTGTGCATGGCTTTCTGTTTCTTTCTCAATTTCAGTGGCAACAGCCCTGCTGCTTCTCATCTTTTTCTTTAATATATGTCTGCTTCAACCCATATCCTTCACATTCACTCACACTCCCAAGGTTATCGCACTCCTATCTTTACTGGGCAGTGATACATATGTATTTGACTTTGGAAACTCTGTTGTTCCTACATTAAACACAATTTGGTTAACCCCTCCCTGCTTTTTCTTTTTTTGCCCGACTTTTAAATGACGAATATTCCTTACACTAAAAATTTCAACAAGTTTTTCTCTTGTGATTATTTTCCTTTGTGAAAGCAGTCCTGTGTGAATCCCAGTATATTGTGCAGCTGACACAGATCAATTGCCGAGGTGGTGTTGGAAAAGCAATTCAGATTATAAAGTAACTGAAAAAGAAAAGAAGGTTGGAGCAACTAAAAAGTGTTACAATAAAGCTACAGTTTCCACAAATAGCTTATTAGGATCATCCATTGTTAATTACATTTTGCATAGTTAATTATTTTTAAAACTAGACTGAATCCTGTCCTTGTTAAAGCAAGCAGTAACAGTTTCATTGACTTCATTAAGCTCAGAAATTAAGCCTCAAATATCCTTTATTTCACCTATCCAATGCCAAACATGCTAGTTGCTAGTCTCCCAGAAAACCACACCAAAAGCTTGCTTTCCAGGTTATGCCTGGAGGAAAGGTTGTTTCTCTCCTGCCAGGCCAGTCCCAGTATTTCTATCTGGGTAGTTTCATACTTTACAGCCCAAGCCAGTCTAATCTGATTTCATCCTATATCTCTGAACAATAATGAATTCCTGGTGGCTGTTCCTGTTATATCTTTAGATTATCAATTCAAAATAATCGTTTCATAAAATATTCAAGATGGATGGTTTTTTCTGACTTGCAAAACAGCTTTGGAAATGCCAGCTTGGGTGTGCTCACTAGACAGATCTTCAAGAGACTTTGGAGGTAAACACTACATAAATATTCAGATATCCTTTACAGACTTGTTGAAATTAAAAGTATTTGGTCTGCATTAATGGCTATATTGGAAATACAGATGGAAAATATATATATTCCATATACTGAAAGTCAGCAACATCCATAAGCTCTCTATCATTTCAACTTAAATGCAGTTATTAACTGAAAGACAAGCAGAAAATGTTTGCATTTAAAAGGCTTTTTTTTAAATTACTGGAATAATCTGCATAAGATTTGCTAATAATGCCAGCTTATGTTATAGCACTAAGCTACATTCATAGAACTGGTTGTGTACAAATATTAGATTTTAATAATGGTCAAGATGTAATTTAAAAATCCTCCCAAACATCAAGGCAGTACTAAGAGTAGTAAAAATAAACATGGTGTCACACGGGAAACTGAAATAAATCCTCACTATTACACGAACCCATATGTCGAGGGCAGAATGATTATATATTCTCATAATACCATGCAAACAGATTATCAGTATTCATATATATTCTGACAGGAGGCTAGTTGCCTAGTTAACATGTACAGATTATCCTATCAGTGGGCATTGCAACATGCTTCTCAATCACTTAGCATGATGGAGAGATGTTTAGCAAGCACTTCGAGCAACAAAAACTTTTTGAATTTTGAGTCTAAGCAGATTAAAATGTTGCATTTTTTTCCTGATTTATGAGGCAAACCATAGCTCATTGCAGAAGACTTTGAAACAAAATGGAAAGTATTTGGCAAAGTGAGAAAAGCATTCTATCATTAGATCTTTAAATAAAAAAATAGTCTATGCCTTTTAGTTTGGGTAGGAGGATGCAGCAGGATGAAACCTTACTAGACAGAAGTGGGAACAGTATCCTTTAGCCAATAATCAAAGCATGAGAAAAATCTCCTAATATATTAGAAGAAAGCATGATGCTAATTTTAATTCTTTCCATTTAGGAGCTACCGAGTATTGAGTTTCTCCTAATCCCTGGAAGGTAGCCAAAAACACTTTAGCTTTTATGTATTGCTTAATATATAGGGAAACACTTTATGAATGCTGATAGGAATCTGTACTCATTTAAGCGGGAAAGGAACCAGTATTTCTATAGAGTAGTTGTTAACCTAGAGCCATATGGCATCCTTTTATCCAGAAACGTTTCTTAAGGGAAAAAAAACTTACTTTAAAAAGATTAGAGCATGTTGGACTCATGCCATGTTTTGTCCTTGTTGCAGGGTGTTGGGAGAGGCATTAGCAGTGGAACAGGGAGGTCAAGGACAGTTTGGTCAAAGCACAACCCAAGGGATGTTGGCCTGGGTGGGGAGAGGAAGGAAGGAAGGGAATAAAGCCAGATTGTCTATCCTTATTATGTAAAATTAACACCAGCTCAAAACACCATCTCTTTCCACAGATGCATAAAAACAGTTGTGGAGAATCCCTGTTGTGTTTCTCCAACATGCCCATTTATAAAAGGAGGTTTTTGCATCTCTTCTGTTTTGCAAATTCCCACCCCACTTGCTACAATTTCAGAAACTTTTTTATCCTCAAAGGCGAACTATGTGATATTTCAGACATGCTAATGTATATTGTGCCCTTAAAGTTTGGGGAGAAGATGCCAACAATGTTGGTGATCTAAAATTAAGTAATTAGTTCAAACAGAAAGAACAATCTACCAAGACAATGTGTACTTTGGCTTGTCTGGCACTAGTTTTCTGTTCATTTTGTGGTATGCAAACACAATAGACAACAATCAACAGCACTTGCACCTGTCATCTTTGCTGCTTTCAGTAAAAGAGTATTAACACCACTAAATACTATATAGTAGCTAGACCAAGTTTTAATGCTTTCTTCAGAGCCGTACTTCTGGTTCACCTCTCAACCAGATCACAGATTTGTGGCTATGCCATGTCATTTCAACATATCAGTTACCAGTATTTTTGAAAACTTAATCTTTGGATGTCTCTTTCATCTTTTCTCATTCATAATCCCTTGAAGAAAATTAGAGCCCAGGAAATAGTAGCATGGGGAAATAAGCTGCTATGAATCTTCCGTACTAATTTTGAATTACTTCTCTATTTATAGATGGTTTATAAGATTCTAATAAACATTTACAAAACCTTTGCTCTAAAGTTGACTGACTGCTCCACTATGACAGAAAGCTGATGTCTGTGGTAGTAAGACTCTAGCAGTATCACAAAGCTGTTTGGGGTCCTTCAGCAGGATCCCTGCTACTTACATAATGGCCTCTAGAAATTGTGTGTCCTTTTAGCTCTGTGTGCACATGCATTTCCAAACACTAAATGCATTTCTTCCTGCACCACCACATAGATACTTGCTCTTACTTCTGTCCCAGATGGACTCAACTCTCAATATAATACATTTGAGACAGCAATATTTTTTAAAGATTTTAACCTTTGTCACTTGTACGATCAACCTTCTGAGTTACTGATGGCATTTTAGATTCTTTTCAGTTTCTTGTTGATTCTCTTCTCCCTTCGATAATGTTATTTATTAACATAGCCTCAAGAGGACCTGAGAAAATCTGAGCTGGCTTTGAAGCTAATCTACTACAATTGAAACAAGAGCCAAGAAGTAAATCTAGTTTTACAGCCTGTTACATTTATAGTGAACTAGTTCTGAGGCTACCATTGATCAAGTCGTTTATAAGTATGTTATATTAATGTAATGATATTGCTTTAATATTTCAGTGCTCTAATATAAAAAAGAAATCAGTTTAGTCTCAATGCTTTTACTGCTGCCTCTGTATTACTAGACTATGTTTTGATAAATTGGATGCATTACAGTGATCACCAAGACTAACAATTTGGATAGACTCTAAGTAGTGCTTGGTCTTAATTCACTGGCGTATGGTGCCTGATATTAAATCTACATATCAGACTTGTATGAGTTTAGCTTGAAAGGGTTGCTACTGGGCTAAACTAAGTTAGAGTTTTACTTTTAAAGGATTAAATATCCATCATGTAACTGCAATAAAAATTAATATCTTACTAATTTTAGACTAAATATTACTACAATAAAATTGTTGTTATTATGTTGTTGTTGTTACTGTTATAGCAGTAATAGTAATACTACAAAACAAGTAACTCCACCAATGAAAATTACTTTGCATGTATTAATTCAGTTGTTTAGCTTTTTAGAGTCTTGTTTCAGAACTATGCTAGTGATACCAAGTAAATATGAATTTGTACTGTAAGACATTTTTGTCTGCTATGCAAATATTACATTCAAATTTGGCTCTTGGCAGCATCCCATGTATTTCCTTGACACATCCATCCTGGACATGAAAAGAAGTTACAAATGATTTACAGTTAGTCTCCATTAACAACCCAACGGATAAATAAAGTAACAAACAATCCGTTTTTTAACTGATCAGTGCCATTTGTAATGAAAGCATCTTGCAGAACCATATTAAATACTCAACAGAATCCATCCTCTAAGTTAAAGATTAACACTCTTTAGCAGTCCTGTTTTTCTGTGTTTCACTCAAGGCTATTTGCATGCCATACAGATCACACAAGCTTTAGTAGTTTCATCATGATACTGTACAGTAGTTTGTCGTGGGCTACAGAAATAGTATATCAGTCGATTTTTGATGGATTTTTTTTTAATCTGGTGCAGTTCTGAACTAAATTTATATTCCTGACTTCTATTTGTGTTATGATCATTAATGTAAGGCTTTATTTGAAATATATTTGAAAGCCAAAGTATTAGCAGAGAGCACCAGCAAGGTTAAGCATAGTACAGAAAGCAGTCCCAGTACTGTAATCATCAGAAAGACACTAAAGTAAATTTGAATACCTGAGCTAAACAGCACAACTCAAAACTTTTGAGGGGAAAACAGGTTGGTAGCCATCTGTTTGACCACTGTCCACTAAGATGAGACGTCATAGGCTCTGCCTTCGCAAGTCATGTCATTCTGACTCTGCAAACATTTTCCATCCTACAGGTACTGCTATGTCATTGTTAAGTCCGGAACAATTTTACTGTTGCATATCCTGAACAGAACCTCTCATAAATTACTTAGATTGCTAAAAATATTCACCAGGATTTACGGTATACTGCATAAGCATATAATGACCTCCAGAGTACTTTGACAAAAATCAGTTAAAAATGTTGGAGTTGCAGCAACAAGATGGCTGAAACTAAGAATATATCCAGACTGCTAAAAGTTTTAAGCAAACACTATAATCTCAGTGTGTGAAAACACTGTAAGAAAAATCTCAGATTATCTCAATTAACTTGAAAAGCCCCTCTCCTGTTCTAGAACAGGCAAGTTGGAGTCCAGGATCAACGCCTGGGAGAAGAGCCAGAGATTTATGCAACCATTGCATTTGAAACTAGACAACAATCAGGGTTAACAGCATTGCATTTATTTGGAACTCATCCACTCCACCATACCCAGGACATTATGGACATCAAGGACAGAAGAGGGTGATATTTACCCACCCTACCATTACTGGATAGAAGAAAGATTTTAGGAGCTGCAGCACTGGCTGGGTGCCTTACAGATAATCAAATTCTCATTTCCAGTATTCTAACTGTACATTTAGAGGTAGAATTACACTGCAGCAGTTTTAAAAACTCACCAAAGAAATATACATTGTGAAAGACCTGTTAATGCACAAGACTCCTCGCCTCACGATGAAACCAGGGTTTTCTACTATAATCACAAAGGCATTCTTTAGCTTCAAGCAGGTGAGAGATATGGTAACTAGGACCCCACTTAAGCTGTTGTTTCAATGTCTTTCTTGTACAAGAGCTCTTCTGCCTCTCCATGCAAAAAAAGCAGCTGAAATACTCACCTCGTTTATTTTTATTAGAAAGGGCCATGGTCATAAGTTTCCTGGAATTCAAGTACAGCCACTTATGTCTCTCTATTCAAGGCCTGTTTATATAATTTAAGGGATGCTGTACTAGCCCAAGACCTGTCTCAGAGACCATGTCACATCATGCAGCTGTGTACATCAAGAACAAAGACTCAGTGGTCTCAAGTATGGTCAACAGGCTGAATAAATGCTGCAGGAGAGCAGCCTGGAAGACACATGCTCTGGTGGATTGAACATTCCTTTGTACACTGGGAGGCGCTGTGGGGGCAGTGGGCTTCTGCAGCAGAGGCAGGAAAGAGACATTTGCCAGTATTTCAGGGTGGTGGTAAGGCAGCCAGAGTACTGGGAGATTGGATCAAGAGACTCAGGTGCTATAGTTTATGAGAACAAAGCTACTAAAACCAGCAGAACATGAAACAATAACACAGATCAAAAGATGGCAATGAACTCCTGGTCCTAGAATCAGAAAAGCCTTACAGTGCAGATTCTAACAGGATGGGAATTAAAGTACTTCAGTGCAATTAAGGACGAAGAAAAGGAAACTGGCTATAATTACTGTACTGCCTGCTTGCAGATGAACAAGAGTTCTTCACTAAATGTTTTCTGATCAACTCCCACAGGGTTGCATTATTACCTTCCAGATCTTAAATGAACCAAACTTATATAGCTTGCTCACGCATACAATTTTAGACCTTACTTTCAGAATTATTACATCATCCAGTCCATTTTTCAGTATGGCATAGCATGTAAAGTTTTATGCTTTTGGGAACAAACAAAGATAGCATAAAATATGTACCCAGCCTAGATGCGAAGCCATGAAGAGGCAGAAGTCTATCAGGGGATCAAGTGCATCCTACTGCATCCTACCTAGCTCCTGGGTGTTTGGCTGATCTGTAGTGCAGCTGTCTAGCCTTGAATCACAACATCCAGCCTTGGTGGTGGATCACTATCTTCTCTTAAGGTGTGCTTTTAAGATGAGACTCTTGATTTTGGTCTCTGCCTAAACTACACAGCAGCTTCAGCATGCCTGGTACATACCCAATGAACCAGACACCAATTTGCTGTCTTGACTTCCCTACATGGCGTCAGACCTGATTCAGCACTATAAACTTGTGCAGTGATCTGGACAGCTGGATGAAGCTGGTTACACTCACTTTACTATGAGACTGCACCCCTTGATGTCACTACCCCACTGTCACACCTGCTTCCTCTTCCTTTAATGGACAACTCGTAGTTGGTGCTCCCTGACCAGATTTTCTATTGCTTCCCTTGGGAATTTGCTCCATCAAGTCATCACTACTGCTAAACAAAATCAAATAAATACACTTCTTTCTAACTAGTAACCATTCTTGCTGCTTTTCCCACTGAAGTGAAGAACATCAGTACCCCGTCAACCAAGAAGGAACAGAGGATTATATCTTTTGATCACATCAGCCTTGGATTGCTTGTTGAGTTGAATGACATCATGACCTCATTATACAAGGATAAAAGATTTGTATGGTATGGTGAAGAGATCTGGGGTAGCTGATAAGATTTTTTTTTCTTTTTTGTGCCAGAGAAGATGGAAAGTGATGCTGCTGCTCTAGCCCTTCATCCATAGCATAGGAGGAAAGTACCTTACGTGTTGGAGAGAGATAAGGCCAATAGAGTTATGCAAACATGTTGTCCAATATGACTTAGATTTGTACTCTTAATCGCAATGAAAATAGGCTTAAATTTTTCTTAATAATGTTAGAACGTCAACCTGCTTCTCCCACCCATCATCCTTCCAGAATCCCTTCCACTTTATCAAAACACCTACACACTTACGCTTCAGACCAATTTATTTCTTAATATTTCTCTCAGCCACTTTAAACTATGTTTCTGGACTAATGCCCATATCAGCTGTCTCTCTAAGGAAAATAATTTCCATCTTGGCCTTCAACTTTTAATTCTCTATCATACTTTTCAGAAATATGTATTTGCTTTGGACTGTTTTGAGAGCTTAGTGCTCTCTGAGTTAAATTTAACTATTGTTCATCTTTTCCTGGCCTCTTAACTGCAGCTATTCCTGCAACAGCTTTTAAGAGTTGATTAAAAAATAACAGGCATTTATCATGGCAATTCACAGTGAACATATTTTTTAGCCTCAGCTGAAATCATATTCTTTAGTACACAAAGTATTCTTAATTACTGTCGAAATTTTCTTGAACAACTGAGACATGGCAGGATCTACTTTGGTATGAAAGCCAAAAAAAAGCTTGAGATCTTGCCTGCTGCTCCTCTTGCTAACTGGCAGTATAACATATCTCTAACAGTGGCAAACATTTGCCCTCAAACCACTCTGGAGCTGTCTGACCAACCTTTTATCTCAGGAGGGGTCTCAGGAAGGGAAAGCACCTCATCCTCTAGCTTGAGGAAGCTAACAGGCTTTAGTCTCAGCTTTTATGAAAGGGCAGAGCAGAGGGCAGCAGGTGGCCTACATTAATCCCAGGTCAGCTGCTGCTGTTGTTCACAGTTCATGCTCCTTGACTTTATGGTTGTTACCATAATGCAGTGCCATTTCAGCAGCATCAGATACTCCTCCTACTTCATCACACTAAATATGGAACCAAGGAATATAATTACTGATTTATATGTAGGATACCTCTGTAAGCAGGCAAATAAATGATTCGGTGCCTCTGTCAGCATTAGTCTTACTAAAATTGTTGGATGAGTTCATTTTTGCCTCCATCCTCTCAGAGACAACCAGCTCCTTTTCTAGTCCAAAAAAGAAAAGAATTATTCTAGGAAGAAAAAAAATCAACTTCTGTTTGTACTGGGAATTTGAGAGGAAAAAATAAGAAAAAAAAAGGAGTTATACAAGTGGAACAAGCATTTCTGCTTTTTTTACTTCATGCCTTAGGATCAGCTAGGTCTCATTCCCAAGTCACCTACTCATACAATAATTCTATGGGAATTGGATTGGGGGGGGGAGGGAAGGGGGAAGGGGGGAAGGTCATTTGTGCAGAACAGGGAAAGGATTCCTGCCCATGTTAACAGAGATTATCTGAAAGCTGTATTTTTCCCAGGGATACTGAGGAAACGAGGGCTATCAGAGACATGTGCTGACTACTACCTTTCGGTAAGAAGAGGCAAGGGTCATAAGTACTGATCCTCCTAGACAGCTCAGTTGCCCCACTTAGTGCTATCTCCCATGCTGTGCTGGTTTTAGCTTCTGCTATAGATAGACCTAGCAACTCAAGAGCACGTCTGTTTTCCTCAGCAGCATCTGATCATTTACTAAAAGCAAACCTCCTCCAAACCCTGCTCCTCAATAGGCAAGCAAATGCTCCAGGAAAGAATACAGCTTTGACATTTACTGGCAGCAAAGAATTCTTGAGTAGTGAGGGAACGGTTAATTATCATATAATCCTGCCTCCCTTTAGCCTCCAGTCTCCTTCCTGCTGCTTCAGAGAAGGGGTGGAGGGAACATGGACAATGGGATATGCTTCTTTTCTTTAACTATTTTCCTCTCAGGCTTTAGGAATACCAGGCTACACATATATATGCACATAGGTTAACCCTATAAAGAAGCATATGTATTTACTTCTGTCTCGGTCTCTCTTATACATTACTATTTTAAGCCTTAAATTTGGAACTATACAGGTCTTCTGTTAAGTTTTTCTTAAGGCAGAAATGGCTCCACAGTAATATTGCCTCTGGTTAAATTCTCAGTATGGGAATATGAATCAATAAATATAAGAGAAAATAATGGAAGATTGGCCAAATGGGCACCTCCAACTTTGCCAGCCCCAGCATAATTGGTCTCTTGAGCAAGGGAGTGGAATGTGGGAAAATAATGGAAGATTGGTGAGGAGGATTATAAACACACTCAAGTGACTTGCAGCTGGGGTGAAGAAAACACATAGATCATACTAATTGTTGGTTAGACTTCTGTGCCCCACAAGCAGAAACTCTGTGTTTAGATAACATAAGTCTGTGACAGACTCAGAGGCACCCAAATGAACATCCTTGAGATTCCTGCCCTGCTGTGGAAAAGATGAAAGCATAGTGGGGAACTACACCTGTGTGAATCCCTGATTCGCAGGTGAAAACAACAGGTTTGAAAACACTGTCTAAGCATGANTAAGATTCATGTAACTAACTGATTGCTCGTTGCTAAAGGAGAATTGTTGAATCAGCTTATTAAAACAATAGTCTGTATTAATCGTGAAAGGTATAAGAATCTGTAATGAACTCAATAAACTGGCTCACTGGAATCACATTGATTCGTGAAGTGATGAACCCGTTCCTCCATCATAAGCAAGGACAGAGATCCATGGTTCCTGTGATGCCACTTGCATTTCTTCTGTCCAGGAGCCCCCAGTTTGTGAGGTAAAGGAAAGAAATTCACTGTCTGCATTTCACCTGTGATTTTGTGATAGTTCCTGCATCCTGCCTGTGTTGACTCACACATTCAGTGTAGTTGGCAGGATCCATGAATGGCCATGTCATGGCTGATAAAGAATTTGGAGGCTGGGGATGCCTTGATGATGACCCCCACATTCCAGGATGGCCCAGTACTGAGCGCTGGACTCCTGCCACCACTTTTCTGGCTGAATTGGCTCCACCAGAAGCATGGCCTGAATAGATTGCAGGGAGGTGGCTACCCCCTAGGCAATTGGAAGACCGAAGGTGATGATGCAAGCACTAATTGCTATTAAGCAGAACAGTGCTGTGGGTTGCAAGATAACATAGAATGGTTGGTAGCACATATTGCTAATAAACAGAGGATCAAATATGGAAAAAATAAGGTTTTGGTTTCCCAAGTTCATACTCTCACCAGAGAACAGTCATGGGATCCTGAGGAATGGGATGGAAATATATGGAATAAATCCTTGGACCGCAAATCTAAGTTTAAATTTGATCTGGACAGAAAGGGTAGGGAGGTAGTGGAAGCAGGATCCCTCATAGAAATGATGGGGCAGCAGGAGGAAACAGACAGGTCATGCATACTTACACTCCGAAAGAGTTAAAGGAATTTTTAGAGATTTATCAGCAAAGGACTGAGGAAGGCATACTGGCATGGATTTTGTGAGCTTGGGATAGTGGAACTTCATCTATCCATTTATTACCAGGTGAAGAAGATTTCTTAAACACTGTAGCAAATGATAATGAGATACAATGAAGAGTTGCTTAGCTGCAAAATGTCAGAGGTCCTGATGGGTATTACTCTACCTACGGTATATCAGTGGTTGTGTGTAGCAGTTTTAGCAGTACATGTAGAACGTGTTGAATTAGTGTAATCTCTCAGAAGCTTGTGTACAATAGAAGAAGGTATTAATTTAGTGTGACAGATGGGGATGTCTCAGGCATTGGCCATGGCATCTAATCTGGACACTGCAGCAATAACGAGAAGTATCAAAATGCAGTTCTTTAGAGGGCTTGCCTCCCTAAAGCCCTTGATTACAACAGCAATGACAAATGCTACAGGTAGTGCAGGTACCCTAGGAAATACCATGAGGGAAGCCGGGGCTCTAATCTTGGGCACGTGTGTTTACATGGTGAATAAAGAAAAGCTGGCAAAATCAAAAGGAGTTACAGCACAGATAACAAAGAGATGAATGTGGTGGGATAATCTTGTACAAGCCGGGATTCCATGATCAGAAATGGGTGATATAATAACATCAGAAATGTTTCACTAATGGCAAAATTTAGCATTCACATAAAAAGCTGAGCACCCCTGGCCCCACCAATAAATCCATACATACCACCTGCCCCACCTGCCACATCAATGCAAGACATTACCTTAACAAGAGCAAATGCCATGCCATTTACTATGACCATGTCAGTTGCTCCAATTAAAGAATGCATCTTGGGTATTGATGGTGTTGGTAGGACAAACAGTTGAAAATTTAAGTGACCTGTTCAGCTTCAGAACTTCACAAGAAGGATCTACCATTTGATCTATAACAGTCTCATGTGGTATTCCTGAAGTGAGAACCTGTTGTGCTGCCTACCAAGGTAGTAACTGTAAAACAATATCATTTTCAGGAGGGAGGGGCAGGTTGGAGGGGGGCTAGGAAATGACTCAAAGTATTCAGGCACTTCAACATGTGGAAATTGTTAAGGAAGCCATAACTGCTTTTAACAATCCTATTTGTCCTGTTCAAAAACTAGATGACACCTGGAGAAGTACTGTAGATCATAGACAAATGAAGAAAGTCATCCCTCCCACTTGCAGTACCAGACATGGTTATTCTTATAGAAAAACACAGAAAAAAATTACAACCCTGGAAAGTGGTGATAGGTCTTACTAATGCTTTGTTTTCAGTAGCTATTGCTTCACAAAACAAAGACCAGTTCGCATTTACCTGGCAACAAAACCAATATGGTTTCCAAGTATTGCTTCAGGGATATAAAAACAGTCCCTCTGTTTGCCACCAAATGACAGCAACTGATGTAGAGCTATAATCGGGTATTGTTACTATTTACCATTTTATTTTATTAACTATTGATTATGGCAGAGTCACAACATGAAATCAAGCAGCTGCCAAATTGCTGAAAGTGCATTTAGAGGATCAAAGCTGAACAATTAATCTTAAGGAAATAGAGGGCACCAGTACTACTGTAAAATTTGGGGGAATAGTTTGCAATGCACAGATTAGAAAAATATCAAATAAGGTACAGCAAACAGTCCAGTGATTTCCTGTACCAACCACAGTAAAACAATTACAGACCTTCTGGGGACTTTTAGGCTATTAGAGAACTTTTATCCCACATGTAGCAATATTAATGTGAGCTCTGCAGAACTTAAGTAGGAAGAAGATTGTTTGGTGGTGGATCAAGCAACAACAAGGAGCCTTTTATGCATGCAAAAATGCTTTGATTGAGCATGTACAATTATATATTCCTAGATAAGGACAGCTTGTTTAATTAGAAACAACAATTCTAGGTGATACAGTCTGGTGGATATTGTGACAGGTGACTGAGCCAAAAAATCAGAAAGAACCTGTATGGTTATGGTCCAAGGCATTACAAGGCTCCACAATACATTATACCCCAAGGGAAAAACTAATTTTAGCTGTAATTTGGGCACTACAAGAACCTGAAAGTATAACAGGCTAAGATACTGTGAGTGTACACACACATACATCACAGAATCGCAGAATCAGAATCACTAGGTTGAAAAAGACCCACAGAATCGTCAAGTCCAACCATTCCTGTCAACCACTAAACCATGTCCCTGAGCACCTCGTCTACCCATGTTTTAAATACCTCCAGGGATGGTGAATCAACCACCTCCCTGGGCAGCCTCTACCAGTGCCCAATGACTCTTTCTGTGAAATATTTCTTTCTGATGTCTAGTCTGAACCTCCCCTGGCAGAGCTTGAGGCCATTCCACCTTATCCTGTCACCTGTCACCTGGGAAAAGATACCAGCTCCCTCCTCTCTACAACCTCCTTTCAGGTAGTTATAGAGAACAATAAGGTCTCCCCTCAGCCTTCTCTTCTCTAGGCTAAACAACCCCAGTTACCTCAGTCGCTCCTCATAAGACTTGTTCTCCAGCCCCTTCACCAGCTTTGTCGCTCTTCTCTGGACTCATTCCAGAGCCTCAACATCCTTCTTGTGGTGAGGGGCCCAGAACTGAACACAGGATTTGAGGTGCGGTCTCACCAGTGCCGAGTACAGAGGGAGAAGAACCTCCCTGGCATTGCTGGTCATGCCATTTCTGATACAAGCCAAGATGCCATTGGCCTTCTTGGCCACCTGGGCACACTGCTGCCTCATGCTCAATTAGCTGTCAATCAAAACCCCTACATCCTTCTCCTCCAGGCAGCTTTCTAGCCAGTCTTCTTCCAGTCTGTAGCACTGCATAGGGTTGTTGTGCCCCGAGTTTTGGCCTTGTTAAACCTCATGACACTGGGCTCAGCCCAGTGGTCCAGACTGTTCAGATCCCTTTGCAGAACCTCCCTGCCCTCCAGCAGATCCACACTTCCACCCAGCTTAGTGTCATCTGCAAACTTGCTAAGGGAGCACTCGATGCCTTCATCCAGGTCATTGATGAAGACATTGAACAGGGTTGGACCCAGTACTGAGCCCTGGAGGACACTACTTGTGACTGGCCTCCAGCTGGATTTAACACCATTTACCACCACTGTCTGGGCCTGGTCATCCAACCAGTTTTCCACCCAGGAGAGTGTGCACCTGTCCAGGCCAGAGGCTGACAGTTTCTGTAGCAGAATGCTGTGAGAAACTGTGTCAAAGGCTTTACTGAAGTCCAAGAAGACCACATCCACAGCCGTCCAGTAGGCAGGTCATTCTGTCACAGAATATGCATGGGTGGTTACTGATAAATCCGTTAGGGCTCATGTAGGGGTAGTTCAGGCAGTAATACATTGGAAATGGAAACTCTACTGGGAAAACGCCATGTAGAACTCTTCTGGGAAAACCACTCTAGAATTCTGTGAACAGTATCGTTTAATCCTACACCCACACTAGGGGAAACTCATTTACCTTGATGACATCTCTTCATCTCCTGTGGAGGAGGCTCCCCCTTATGACGAGTTAATAGAAGAGCACAAAAAAAGAAGCCTGATTTACCAATGGAAGTGCCATAGCTCCAGTACAAAACAAGATAAGATCTGAAATTCTTCCAGATGGTATCTCTCCCAAAATATTGACTATAAGGGAAATTGAATTGTTTAATTGAATTCACTGGATTGTGTCAACTATTAGTCTAGACGTCAAGATTCATATAGTAACCCCTGAGAACATCATATGGCTTTGTATGCCATCTTCACCTCTTAGTTTACATCTCTTGTTGATATCAAATTCTTGTATTTCGGGTATCTTTGATAAATAGGTGTGTCTTATACAGAAGAGGTAGCATTGCAACAGTGTTCTTGGTGTCACAAACCCAACATCAAACTGAAGTTCAATCTGAAAAATTACAAGCCATAGCTGTCCATCAATGTGGGCAACTACACCATATCTATCAAACCTGTAGGAATATTACCTAAAGGACCCAGAGAATCAGTGTATGTATTACTGAAAAGAGCTGACGCTCCTGGTTTCCTTCCCAGTCACAGGCTGGCTCATTGTGCTTTATCATTTTGTGCTACAGCCACATAACCTGGATACATTTCTGCAAGATCAGCATGTAAATACTTAGATTTGGTTAGCTTGTACTGTAATTAAAGTATCTACCTTTTGTATTAAGGGAAGTTTAACAGCTGCAGCTCTTTTGGCCCTGGTGTGCCAACATCAGTAGCTGCATTATAGAATTATACTCTGCTAAGTGATTTTGATATTAATATTTCTCATTGCTGTTTTTCTGAGTAGGTAATGGCTGTATGCCAGTGAACATTACACAACTGATTGACAGTGGACTATTTCCTCCCTCAACACCATAAATGTTGCTTTGATTTTGAAGGCACGTGTTGCTTCAACATAACCAATGATTCAGCCAGCATAAAAGGATGACATTCAACATCTCCAGGACTTAATGCATCAAGTGAAACAGTCTGCTGATGGTGTCTGACTGGCTAAGTGGTTTAGTTCCATGACAGGATGAATGGGACACCTAATTCAAAGCATTATTGCAGAGATATGTTCATTCATTTTCATGTGTGTGTTTATTGCACACCTCTGTAAATCACTGTCACTACACCTTGCAAGTCCAAATGGGCACCTCCAGCTTTGCCAGCCCCAGCATAATTGGTCTCTTGAGCAAGGGAGTGGAATATGGGAAAATAATGCAAGATTGGTGAGGAGGATTATAAACACACTCAAGTGACTTGCAGCTGGGGCGAAGAAAACATAGATCATACTAATTGTTGGTTAGACTTCTGTGCCCCACAAGCAGAAACTCTGTGTTTAGATAACATAAGTCTGTGATAGACTCAGAGGCACCCAAATGAACATCCTTGAGATTCCTGCCCTGCTGTGGAAAAGATGAAAGCATAGTGGGGAACTACACCTGTGTGAATCCCTGATTCGCAGGTGAAAACAACAGGTTTGAAAATACTCTCTAGCAAGGACCAGGCTCTGTGATGCCCATGTTGCTGCTTATATTTCCTGTGCCCAGCTGCTGCTTCCAGGGATCCACTGGTTCATGAAGTAATGGAAATAAGTATACTATTTTCAATTTATCCATGTTTTTATGGTTGTTCCTGCATCCTGCCTGTATCAGCTCACACAAAACATGATCCTCTAACTTTAACTCAGTGTCCATTGTGTTGAGACCAAAAATGAGAAGTTTGAGCTTAAGTCTATCATTCATAGAATCACAGAATCACTAGGTTGGAAACGACCCACAGGATCATCGAGTTCAACCATTGCTATCTGCCCCTAAGCCATGTCCCTGAGCACCTCGTCTACCCATGTTTTAAATACCTCCAGGGATGGTGAATCAACCACCTCCCTGGGCAGCCTCTACCAGTGCCCAATGACTCTTTCTGTGAAATATTTCTTTCTGATGTCTAGTCTGAACCTCCCCTGGCAGAGCTTGAGGCCATTCCACCTTATCCTGTCACCTGTCACCTGGGAAAAGATACCAGCTCCCTCCTCTCTACAACCTCCTTTCAGGTAGTTATAGAGAACAATAAGGTCTCCCCTCAGCCTTCTCTTCTCTAGGCTAAACAACCCCAGTTACCTCAGTCGCTCCTCATAAGACTTGTTCTCCAGCCCCTTCACCAGCTTTGTCGCTCTTCTCTGGACTCATTCCAGAGCCTCAACATCCTTCTTGTGGTGAGGGGCCCAGAACTGAACACAGGATTTGAGGTGCGGTCTCACCAGTGCCGAGTACAGAGGGAGAAGAACCTCCCTGGCATTGCTGGTCATGCCATTTCTGATACAAGCCAAGATGCCATTGGCCTTCTTGGCCACCTGGGCACACTGCTGCCTCATGCTCAATTAGCTGTCAATCAAAACCCCTACGTCCTTCTCCTCCAGGCAGCTTTCCAGCCAGACGTCTCCCAGCCTGTAGCTCTGCATAGGGCTGTTGTGCCCCAGGTGCAGGACCCGGTATTGGCCTTGTTAAACCTCATGACACTGGACTCAGTCCAGTGGTCCAGACTGTTCAGATCCCTTTGCAGAACCTCCCTGCCCTCCAGCAGATCCACACTTCCACCCAGCTTAGTGTCATCTGCAAACTTGCTAAGGGAGCACTCAATGCCTTCATCCAGGTCATTGATAAAGACATTAAATAGGACTGGACCCAGCACTGACCCCTGGGGAACCCGACTTGTCACCAGCCTCCAGCTGGATTTAACACCATTTACCACCACTGTCTGGGCCTGGTCATCCAACCAGTTTTCCACCCAGGAGAGTGTGAGCCTGTCCAGTCCAGAGGTTGAGAGTTTTCTAAGCAGAATGCTGTGAGAAACTGTGTCAAAGGCTTTACTGAATTCCAAAATTACAAGAAAGTGAAAAGTGTTTACCTAGCACACATCTTAAAAAATGTATGAAAGATTGCATAGCTGGTTATTTTTTTTAGTGCAGACTAGACCATAAGCCTCTTGTATATTAGAAAGCACGTACACACAGCGTGATTTAGAATTAGGAACATTCCTCTCTGTTTTCATGAATATTACTCACAAAAGTACCAGTTAAGAGCAACAGCCTACCCAGCTTGCCCTTGAAACAGAGCAGAAGTTCCAGGAAGCAGCAGGCACTGAAGATCTTTTAGTACAGAAACAAGTAGGTCCTCTATTCTCCTCCAAACCTTTCTCTTCTCACAGATATATCTAAGGGTTCATCTGAACTTGTTTGCAGTCATATAGTTTTGCTAGGTACAGCTTCAAGTGAATGAGAAATCCTTTGAATGAATCTTATTGATGTGAGGACTAATAAGGTCCGCTAACTCAAAGAGCCCCAAACTCTTATACCCTTATGTTTTGCTCCAGGAGATGCCAGTCCATGATGATACCAGTAATAAAGTCACTCAGACTCAGTAAAGTGACATAAAAAATCCTATTTATTAAACTTTACTCTTTAAAGAAAGATAGGATGGTATAGATAATCTTATATCCCTGTAGCTGCTGGGAACCCCATGTCATGCAGCATCAAATGGGCTTCTGATCCATGTGCACCAGAACACACAGACCTTATCTGTTACACCATTTTGATCATTCAAGCTATTATGGGATTTTTCTGACAAGAAAACAACTCTATTCATCTTTTCTATTTTCAAACAAAAAGGATGCTCACGTGAAAACTCCTTGCTGCACTGTTAAAGTCAAGGACATACAAGTGGTGTAATCACTAGTACTGAGTGGGAGCTGTTGCAGGAATCTGGCCAAGGTTGTCTTGCAGCCAAGGGGTATGTGCAGCGTGGCACTCCCTGAAGTCCAGCCTTTATGTGCAGCAAAGCACAGAGCGGGGCCTGTTCAGGTTGACTGTTACATGGATCACCAGCTCCTTGGTATACAATGGTCTGCTGCTCAGGACCGCTACACCTTGCCCAATTTCAGCTGAATGGTTCAAGGAGCTAGGGAACAGAGGTTGCTCTGCATGCAGGGGGTGTGAACAAAGCCTGATGGGCTGCTGGCTGCCACTGAATGCTAGCTGCAGCTTCTTGCAGGCTGTGGAGGTCAGCAGGAGCAGCAGGGAGAGCCAGTAACCTGTTGGGGACAGACCCTGGCACAGGCTGGGGGACAGGTTCTGGGATATCTGACCTAACTGCCAAGGAACAGCAAGAGAAGAGCTACTTCAGAAGAGAATGCAAGTCAGGAGATGAGGGTGACCACAGTGCAGGCAGTGCCTTCACCAGCAGGGCACAATTCTTGAGCTGGGTAAGCAGGGTAGGATGGTGTCAGGCAAAGGCAAAGTAACAAGTCAGGTCTAGGGTGAGTCTTGGAGATGCAAACAACAGTTCAGAAGTGAGGAAACCTGTCTTGGAGAACATGCTGGTATGACATAGCTTACACCTCAGTCTGGGTTTCAGCGGAAGTTCCATATCAATGGGCAGAGTGGGGGTGGGGGTCCCAGCTCAGGCTGGTCAGTGCAAGTCACACCTGCAGGGGCCCTCGTGGCCCTGACAGCAAAACAGTCGAGCTATCTCACATGATATTCAGTTGTTGAAGATAATCACAGTCCTCTCCATCTGAACCTCTAAGTCATCTAAGATCTTTCAATTGCTCCGAGAAGCTTAGAACCTCCATCCTGTAGTAGCCTCCTCCCTAAAGCAAGTTCATGTTGTTGACTTCTACCTATGTCACTGGTAACAGTGAATCTTGGGGTTTTGAACCAATATTGCACTACTAGCATACAGTTTCACTGAAGAGCCATATGGAAACTGCTTGGGAAAGCTGAATTTTGGCATTTCTTGTCAACTCTGAAACCACCTTAAACATATTTTTGTGTTTTATCCATATGTGCCATCTAAATTGGCCAGGCTGTCATACTAACAGACTGAAAAAATACACATGCTATAGTTAAGTTGCTGATTCAGTTTGCAATTATTTGTTATACTGAAGAAAAGGAAACAGTTTCACAGTAGAGATTTTCCACCCTTTCCAAATTGCTATTCATTGGTACACAGGTAAACAACCAGAAAAGACTAGTGGAACAGAACAGGAAAAGAGTTTGAAGCTTTTTTAAATATCCAAGGGGAAATAAAAGAAAAAAAAGGCTAAAAAAAAGCTGAAGAGAGGGAATTCTAGAGAAAGAATGAGACTCAGTCAACACTCAAGTAACAAGTAAAAGCCATCAGCCAAAATGACTGGTTTGTTAGCTTTTAGGTTTTGTAAGCTAGTGATATAGTTTGTCATGTGATGCCAGGAGGTAGGCCTAAGGCTCCTTTCGATGGAGAGAGCTCATCTGAGCACAACCCTCAAGGGTATTGGGAGCTTACCAACAAAAATGCCCTGAATTATTTACACCTAAGTCACCACTAGGCAGGGCTCTCAGGCTGGACAACTGCCTGGAAACGCCAGAGGAGATGGATGGATGCTATCAGCAAATTTCATCAGGATGAGCATCAGTCCCCATAGGTTTCCTAACTCTTCCCCTGGGAGCCAGCCAGGTACTAGCATGACTTGACCCCTGCAGAGTATGTCCTGCGACAAAGGCATATATACACAAAGTGCCATTTAGGCATCCAAATGTTGCCCTGCTATTTTGGGATACAGAGAAGTTCCACTTCCTCCTCAGCAATGTGGGAGAAGATGCAATCGAGCCAGCAGTCCTCAGATTGCTTTTCTACATCCCCCTCACCATAAGCGTGTTCTGGATTCAGGGTGCTCTTCCCACATAAGAGTTGCTTTTGGTTTGCATGGGTACCGGGGGAGTGCTGGCTGGAGCACAGGAGGGTACACAGCAAGGAAAGAGCAGAGGGAGCAGCTCTGTGAAGAAGCTCCTGATAGAAGGCTGAGAAAGGAAGCAAAGGTCTGTGACTGCTGAGACAAACCAGAGCTAAACCCCTTAGCAGGGACACCAGAACCAAAGAAAAGAGGAGAAGGTGGCTTTTCCCAACAGTCCTCAAAATCTATGAGTTGCCTCAGACACACTTCTTGGTGCTGCCTGTCTCCCCACCCAGAGGGAGTCTTTTAAGCACTTCTTCACCTCCTGGCTTTGTTCCCAGGCGATCTTCTTGCTTTCCTCCCTCCCCTACTAGTCTCTTAGCAGCTCCCTAGGGACAGGCCACTTTCCCTCACAGGGTGATATATTGCCCGCATCCCTAATGCACCAACCATTATGAATTTGAGAGTAGGTGTGCTAAAATTCCATGTCCTCTCCAAAGATCATAAACAATAGTCCCCAGCCCAGGGTCCATTTAGTTAACTAAGATGTGTGGCTTTACTGAAGAAAATTGTTGTCAGGCAGCAAGAAAGCCAGGCGAGGTAAGAAGTTAAGAAAATCACACACACACGAAAAAAAAGATGCCTCATAGTAGTTATTAACTCAAGGCCTCAAGAGAAAACCGCTAAGGTGAAAGTTAGAAAATTGAGGAGAAAAACAGAAGGTAGTTAGCAGACAGCAGCTCAGCAAGACAGAAGATTAAGCTGCCCTAAGGAACAACAAAGATTGGTATTTTCCCATGTGACTGACAACTGTGTGGCCAAGGAAAACACGTTGCCCTGCACTGCAGCACTGAGAGTAGTAATGCTTCATGCTAGGCTGGATAAAACTAGTAATCTTCCATGTGCTTTCACCAAGGAATAGTCGGTGTACTCAAAACCCTGTATTTTCCTGCTTACAATCCTCTGTGCTTCAAAAAATATGCCCAGACATCAGTGAACCAGTGGAAAAGGAGGCTCAGAGCCCAGGCACTCAGGTGGCATCTTAGTGTGACATTTCCTGCTCAGCACTCTGGTCTAAGTAGACCCATGTGCCTTATCTCAAGTACTGAGAAGAGCTCAGTACTGAATCTTACAGGCTAACAGCAATGCATTCATTTCACAGTTCAGATGTGCAAGTACTTGCATGTATTTACTTTAAATAAGACCACAAATAGTGGGCTGTTTTCTTGACAGAAAAAGAATTTCCATCCACTTTGTCTCAGCATCTCAGCACGGTGGTCATTTCCTTAAACTACTGCATGGCTGTAGCCTATCTTCTAGCAGCAATGCAAGCAATAGCTTTGATTCTGCTTCTACTCTTTTTCTCATTATTTAGATCACTTGACACAAGTCTGTGTTTTACAGCTTGAGTGCCCAGGCTCTACGTCTTACTATATTGTCAGCAACCATGTGGCCACACTCTTATTGCAAATGCAGAAGAAAAAATGTGCTAATGCTTGGTGGCTCCCCGTGACTTGTGCAGAAGAGCTTATACACACAGAGCTCCTCAGCAGTTCCCACTAGCATGGGTATAGGAACCTGTAGAAAGAACCAACAAGCTGGCACAGCCTAAAATGTGTCTTCCCCCTCAGCCAGGCTGTAGTTCTGGGTGCAGAGCAGTGTTTGTGAAGTATACTTCTGTTTCCTGAGTGAAGATTTCTGTCTTCCTATTTGATACTGCAGCTGGCATATTTCCTTCTCCCTGTGCATCTGACTAATTCCCATCTCAAAATCCAGCTGGCTTTTTTCTTTTTGAGGAGAGGGAACTGTGACAACAGTGGCAGTTGCAAAACAACAACAAACAGGCAGACAAAACAATGATTTATTTAAGGGCCAAAAGAGGGAAGTCTCCCAAATATTAATTTTTGGGGTTGGCAAAACTGACGTCAGCCAAACAGAGTCCAAAAAGAACATTAAGGTAGAGAACTATTCTGTTTCATCTACTGGCTAAATCAGAGAGAGAAAGGATCTTCAGATATTCCTACTGCTCTATTGCTGAAGTAGCAATTATCTTATCCGCCTTTCACATTGCTATTATACAGTCAGCCTCATTTGAAGGAAAGCTTCCTGAGACAAAAGATTTAAAAATACTCTTTTGTTCACAGTTTCCTTTTTGAAAGTGTTGGCTTGTTCTGCTTCTTTTTTTTAAGTCACATTTACTTAACAAAGGAACCTCATTGTTTCATTGAGTTTAAGATCAGATCGTTAGACCTGAGACAATATTATTTGTTACAGTCATCCATGACTCTCAGTCACAAGATCTCATTTCAGCTGTGGTTATCATTAACATCAGCATTAAAATACTTTTTTTATCGTTAAAGCCAGAGATAGTATGATGTACGTTAAATACCTCTGCAGTCTGTACACAGGAAGACTTGTCCTGAAGGCTGATGCTACCTATAATATTTGCTGGACATCTCACATAGCCACTAAATGGTTTTAGTCCCTTCAAAATTAGTGACAGCTAAGCAAAGGGATTCCTATTCTCAAATCTCTTTCTGACACTTCAGCACTCCTCACACCTCCTGTGCACAAGTCACTTGCTGTCAGGATATCTGTAATCAGAGTCTTCATATATCCAGGATAAACACAATGCGGTACCAGCTAGCAGTAGAACTGTGAGATGTACTGACTCCTTTGGATTAAGTATCTGAGAAGCAAACACTATCAAATAAATCAGATGTATGTCAAAGAGACACCAAATACATAAGTGAAATAGCTGAAATAAGAAGAAACTCAGCAATTCAATAATTGTCCCACATCTCTGGTACCTCATCTGCTAAGAACCAGAAACATGAATTCCAATATGACCTAAGTTGATTGGCATTCTTGTCAGGTATTTTGCATGAATTCAGATCAAATTAAACCCAAGCATTTCAGTAATCAGAAAACACCACTTTATGTTAGGAGCCATGACATACAGCAGGACATTAATATTGACCTATCACATAACAGGCACCTTAACTGCTACAAAAAAAAAGACTTTTCAGCATAGATATTGCCAGGATTTAGAGAAGATATATGAATTCCCCTAGAAGGTGACAATGACTTTCTGACATTGCCCAAAATCTTAATGTTATGCTTAATATAAATATAGCCTTGTCTTATTAAAAGGTGCAAATCAGCATGTGCAATGATTTTGGGATAACACTGAACATCTGCTGAATACAGTAAGACTAATCTCATGCCAGCTGGTTTCTTTCCAGCTTAGATAAGTAACTACCAGGTCTGCCTTTCATTACAACTCTCAAACCGGTTCTGCTTTAAATATTAAATTGAGTTTTAAATATTAACTATTAAATACTAAACTGGCTCTGCAACTGCTTTGATTTGGAGGAGAGGAATTTCATGGAAAGCCTCCTTCTACCTAGCCTCTCCCTAGAAAAGATTTCCATCAGCCCATCACCATTTCCTCTGCTAGGACCCTGTTTAAGCCCATTAGCTGTGACCCCCAGCTTCTCAGTACTGTTGCCCTAGAGCAGACAGGCTGCTTCTTTGTGACCTCAGGGGCAATGGTGAGTGAAGTCAGAGATGTAGCTTTGCTCCTGAGTAGGCACATATTTAGTAGATAAAACATGTTACTGGGATGGCATATTGTAAACAGCCAGAATTGAAGAACTGTGTCCCAGGAGCTCAACGGCTTACAGTTTGCAAATTCATGGTCAGTTGAAGGTGAAAATTCAAGAGGAAAGTAGTTAAATATAGGCTATTACTATGATGAAACTGGTACCCCATTGCTTAGTTTGATGACAAACAAATCCAGTTGAGATACATTGCAGTGCATTTGCAGTCTTCCAGCAATATTGCCTTGCAACCCCATTCAAAAACACTCACATAAAAATCAACTTGACAATGAAACTCAGGCTTTGGAGCACAGAATGCACTCACCCTTACAAAGATTGATGTCTGAGCAGGCAGCTGACTGCTCTATTCCCTGAGATGTCTGCTAGAAAAAAATCTTTTCTGAGGAATGATGTATTAGAAAATCCATACATATATATTGTTGGGACTACCTAGTAAAACTTAGGAGAAAATATACTCCTACTGGAGTGCCTCCAATGTTTGGATTGCTTGAGTCTCCAAAGCACATCCTAAAACTTGATCTCCACTCATTAAATTCAGCAGCTGACCAGCCTAACTGGAAGAGACAAGCACCACAGGTGATTCAACATTTGCTACACTCTAGTCTGGTATGCAGTTTATGAAGTGATGTAGATTAACATGTCAAAGCTTACAATACATCTTTAAGCCTGAAATCTGGTCCATAACTCCATTTAGCTAGAGCAGAAGATTAATATGGCTAATTAACAGCCATCATATGGGAAAGACAGGCAAATTCTTCACACTCAAGATTGTGATAGAGCCTGCAGTACATGTTTTCTGTGTCAATAACCTAACATCAGTCTTGCACCACCTTTTCAGGAAGGGTGCTGAAGTTCTCCAAAACTCCAGAATTATGTGTGACCCCTGTCATTTAGCAGAGAACTTGTCTTCTGTGGGAAAAAAAAGTGACAGCAAGTCTCTATTACTCATTCAGTCCAGATTTTAAAATCACGCATCAATAACAAGCTCTCGTGCATGAACCTTGGACCCTTTAACAATGGAAACCTAACTTGCCCTCACTTTTTCACTCAGTTTTACCCTGGACAGAATTGTCCTGATTTGCAGCATGTTATTCAGCCCTGGAAAAGAGCTGCTATAACCCAAAGGCTGCCTTTCTTCTTGTAACCCATAGGAAGAGAGACCTTGTGCAATCTCCCATATAATCCAGTTGTATTACAACCAAGATTCAAGTCACTTCCTTTCAAAATCAGGACCCACTTATGCCACTTATACCAAAGTTTATACCCCAGGCAACTGCTCAAGACTTCTTAGAAATTACTTTTAAATCATTTTCACTCCTAGGTTCTGTGGACCACTACAACAGTCTTCATATAACTGTCCTGACAGTGGTCTTTGGTTCTCAAGAACTGGAGAAAATAGCAAGAATTGCCATGGTATTCTTGTTGTTTTCTTTTCAGTCTCAGTTCCTACTACTTTGGTTGCTGGCAAAGTGAATCTCCACAGTGCACTTGCCAAGCAGAATTACTGCTGTTGCCTCAGGGTCTGATACAGATGGTAAACTTCCACCCCACTTTCCCACCTAAGGGCTTCAGATAATCTTCTGGACACAGCTACAGAGCTCTCATTCTGTTTCAGACATGAAATGACATGATTTTCCTTTAGCCTAGATAAAACACTACAAACAACTGCTTTAATTTTTCTTTAAAAATCATTTTTATATACTAACATATACTTAACAGAGCAATCCAGGCCATTACAGAGGAAACAATAGACCCCTTCAGACCAGGCAGAAGCAGTTTTCTTCCATTTCCAATCAGGGAAAAACCCATTCTATCCAGAAGAGATCATCACCCCTGCATTAAAAAAAAAAAAAAGTGAAACCTCTACAAACTTTTCTCATTCACTTCTAAGAGACTTATGTCAATTACTCATCCATTCCTCTGGTTAGGAGTCCTAAATAAATCTATTAAATATTGTTCCTACCTCTTGACTGATCCTGAACACCCATAGTATATCAGAGTCAAATTATCTTCTTTTATAAAACAACCTGGACACTTTTTATACCAGCTCTCAGATACTGCTTGAATTAAGTAATAAGAGGCCAACAAGGATGGAACTAGAAGTGCAGTAAAAGCTTAACTGGAGTTGGATAAGACTGATGGAGAGGAACAGAGTTTGCTGGAGGAAATGCCACATAAATCTGAGGTTCCTCCCATGCAGTTGGAGTGTTCATGATACATCAGACCACTGTAACATCAGTGATACTGTAGTATCCCAACATACAAACCAAACTAACACAAACCACATTGTTTTGCAATACTACAAACATGACAACACAACTTCAGCAGAAGGAATGATCTTGTAACAACAAAACTCAGCCTCAGAAGACTAGATGGACCGTAGGGGTTTATATACTGTATATATGAAATGGTTTAAAGAAGGTAATGTGATTTCCATTTAGATAATGGAAGCTGTTATCCTTGAGGTATCTTTACGTTTCACTGCAAAATATTTTTAAGCCAGATAATGCAGATTTTTTTCTTTTGCATCATAAGACATTAGTGAAGTAAGGCTCTGTTTTTAAAGATATTTGCAAATTTAGTATTTATCAACATTGTGCTTATTATTTTAGTTGATTTCTAATCCTCAAAATTACCACAACTATTATATGGCAAGTGTAATAGCAATAAACTGAATAAAGCAGATTAAGTGCTTCAGACTAGACATAAGGAAAAATTTCTTCATTATGAGAGTGGTGAAGCACTGGAACAGGTTGCCCAGGGAAGCTGTGGATGCCCCATCCCTGGAGGTGTCCAAGGCCAGGTTGGATGGGGTCTTGGGCAGCCTGATCTAGTGGGAGGTGCCCCTGCCCATGGCAAGTGGGTTGGAACTGGATGATCTTTTAGGTCCCTTCTAACCCTAACAATTCTATGATTGTATGATTCTAAGTGTATTGTAAGTATTTAAGTATTGTGTTGTAAGTGTCTTGAAATTACTTATCCAAGTACCTACTTTAGAAAGGCATATATAAGTTTTACTATTAGGATATTAAAATTATATGGGTAGAGAGAAATAAACTGTTTTCTTGAGATCTCTTGCACCTGGTTTTGTCTTGGTTCAGTCAAGGAGAGATTCTGAGTATAAAAACTGGTCAGGTTTGAGCTTTTTTTTGAAAGTTGCCTGGTAGTTAGATGCAAAGTCTGTTAAATAGGTATCATTTTTCCACTGTGCAAGCATAAAGTATCTCCCGTATATAGACCAGAAACGGATATTTATAATTAGCCTGTATTTGTCTTCACCTCTATCTTTGTTTCCAAGGGTTGCTATGGATAACTGTTCTTCCACCTCCTGCGTTCTCATTTTGCAGGTCTTGTGAGTCTCACAAGGATGAACACTTTCTTCCATAGCATTAAATATTTATACAATGACCTGATGAAGTAACCTAGATGAAGAAAAATGGGCAATACCTCAAGAAGTATTGCGCTAGAAGAGCAAGAAAGCTGGTGATGGTCTGGAGCATTAGACTTAAGAGAAGCACCTAGAGAAAAGAAGACTGAGGGGAGACCTTATCACTCTCTACAGCTCCCTGAAAGGAGATTGTAGTGAGGTGAAGGCCAGCCTCTTCTCCCAAGTACCAAGTGATAGGACAAGAGGAAATGGCCTAAAGTTGTGCTGGGGAAGTTTAGATTGGATAGTAGGAAAAATGTCTTCATTGAAAAGGTTTTCAAACACTGGAACAGTTCAGGGAAGTCATTGAGTCACCACCCCTGGCAGTATTTAAAAGATGGGTAGATGTGGTATTTAGGGACATGGTTTAGTGGTGGATTTGGCAGTTTTAAGTTGACAGTTGGACTTGAGGATCTTAAAGGTCTTTTCCAACCTAAACAATTTTATGATTCTATGATCTTCTGATGCTGAACCTTAACAAAAGCATACTGCAGTCTTCCTCTGTCTTCCTAAGACAGCTGCCTCAAGCAGTGAGAAATATGCTAACAATAAACATTTTCATGAGTTTGCCTCTAAACTCATATTTCCTGGAAAGGCTAAAATTTACGCTATGAAGTATGCCCAAGTTACAAATGACAAAAACCTCCACTTTCATTCACACCAAGTCAAGATACCACGTCCCTTTTCTTTAAATAGATTTGCCACAATAACCCATTTCTGGATTGACTTATTTCAACATGTATCTGGGAATGGTAAGAACCGTAATGAAAATACATGATACAAAATATTTCTGCCTAGCAAGGAAGGTGGCTTTCAGCTCAGCACTTCATGCTTTTATAGACTAAATTCTCTTCAACAGAGACCTGTGGTCCAGTGGTTGCCCAGAGGTATTGCCAACAGAGACCCCTAGTTCTTCTCCGTGAGGGAGGGACAACTATCCTCTGCCCTCCCAGAGCCTGAAAGTTGCTGAATGACAGCTGAGAGGGGCTGGGAAACTCATGATTTTGAGAAGCTGACCATGCCCTGTCAATAGCAGAGAGCAAATTTCATTAACTTCTTTGTTCATTAATGCAGACTCTGGGATTTACTGTCAAATTAAATTTGTGTGATAATGGATCCCACAGTTTCCATGTAATCTGCACAACCTCTAGCAGTGGCAAGATTTCCCATTTTGTAGCCACATGCTCACTTGCTGATTGTCTCCCTCTGCCCAGCACACTGGTGGTGTGGATCAAGTAGCAGCTACAGGTCACAGGTGGGGCTTGCAGTGGTGGCCTCGAGCCCCTGCCTGGCCTCCAACTGACTCCTGCTCTGCTGCTGCAGTGCACTGGACCTGGGAGGTGACATAAATTTTAAAAACCCCATGGGAAATTAGGAGCGCTGGAAAGCAGCACTGCTCCCACACCAGAAACCCTGGCCTGGCAGGGCTCCCTCTATCCTTTTGCAAACCACGTACTTCCGCACATCTTCATGCATCTCTCAGCCCTCCTGCACCCCTTCGTTCCACTACACCCCTCAGTCCTCTAGCAGCCCTCTAAATATCCTCCTGTACCCCTCCATCCTCCTGCATCCATCTGCACATCTTCCTGCATCCCTTTGTCCTCTGCATCCCTCTGAACATCCTCCTGCATTCCTTATCTCTCTGCACATCCTCCTGCATCCCCCTGATCATCCTACTGCATCCCTCTATCCCCTCGCATCCCTGTACTCCTGCATCCCCCAGAATATCCTCCTGCATCCCTCATCCCTCTTAACACCCTCCTGCATGCCTCTGAACATCCTCTTGCATCCCTGATCCTTCTGAACATCCTCCCTCGTTCCTCTGAACACCCTCCTGCACCCCTGTTCTCCTGCATCCCCCAGAATATCCTCCTGCATCCCTCTGGACATCCTCCCTGTATCCCTCATCCCTCTGCACATACCCCCGCACTCCTCTGTCCCCCCGCCCCCCCTGCCCCGCGGGGACTCCCTCACACCGCGAGGCCGGGGTGCCCCCGAACTCCCCGCCAGCAGCGGCAGCGGGGCCGGCGCGGATAAACTGGGGAGGGGGGTTGTCAGCGCCAAGCCGTGACGTCAGAGCCCGGCTGGATAAGGAGGGGGCAGGGATGCCGGTGCCATGACGTCAGCCCCGCCGTGCCCGGGCCCGGGGCGGTGGCGCTGCCCTCCCGGAGCCGCCCCCGGCGGGGCGGGTCGCGCCTCCCTCGCCTCTCCTGGCAGCGCGTTGGGGCGGGTCCCGGCGCAGCGCGGCGCAGGGCGGNCAGGAGCCGCTGCCCGGTGCGCGGGGGCCGCTGGCGGCGATGCGGATGGCGGTGGGGGCGGCAGCGGGGGACGGGGCGGCGCAGAGCCCCGGGCCCGCCGCCGTGTCGCTGGGCCTGAGCGTGGCCGTGGTCTCCAGCCTGGTCAACGGCTCCACCTTTGTCCTGCAGAAGAAAGGGATCGTGCGCGCCCGAGGGCGAGGTAGGAAAACTCCCCTGCGGCTTCCCAGCCCTCCCTCCCTGACCCTCGGGCATCTCCCCTCCGCCCCGGGAGCATCCCGGCTTTCCCGAGGGCCGGGGATGCTTCGCGCTGCGGCGGCGCCCGCAGCTGGGAGATGGGAGCGTCCACGGGGGAACCGGGAGCGTCCGCGGGGCAACCGGGAGCATCCACTGGCTACCAGGAGCATCCATGGGGGGACCGGAAACGTCCACGGGGGATCTGGGAGCATCCAGGGGGATCTGAGAGCGTCCACGGGGGTTAGGGAGCATCCAGGGGTACAGGGAGCATCGATGGGGACCAGGGTCTGGGCAGACCCTGTGCGTGAGGCGGGGGAGGTGTCGCCGAGGAGACACCCGTCGAGGCTGCAGCATCGAGGTTTGTCACCTTAAGCGCGTCTGACCCCCGGCGTAAGGGATGGGATGAGTTATGGGGGGTGCAGAGCAAAGCGGGGTTGGGGGAATGCATGGAGCGGAGTCACCAGCAACAGTTTCCCGGTGTCTGGCCTGCGCCCTGCGCCTCTTTCGGGCTGTCACACAGAGCTGGGGACTCGCCAGTCCCTCCGAGCGTGCACACGCAGCTTTCTCTTGCGGTGTTTTCACGCGCTGCTGGGACTTTTCTACCCATTTCTCTGGCTCAGATAGTTCCCTGCTATGAACAGCACCTGCGCATCTCTGTCACTTGTTTATCCTGGCTCTTCCATGGACGCACACTGCAAGTTACCTCGGTCACGTGGCAATTTCTTTTTTTGTTTCTTTGCTTTTTCGCATTGAAACCCCATGCCTCATCATTATTTTCTGAGATGAATGCATTCAGGAACTGACTGTGCTGTACGGACAGTTTAGCCAAAACAACGCTGTAAATTCACAGAACATTAAGATCTTCTGTATTTTCTTCTGAAACGAGCTCCCTGAAACATGCAGCATTTGAATAGTGTTTGTTAGTTGCTTCTTGCTGCTTTGAATATAGGAAAACACAATTTTTTTTTTTTTTCTTAAGATCATGCTTTTATCATAGAATCACCAGGTTGGGAAAGACCCATCGCATCATCAAGTCCAACCATTCCTATCAATCACTAAACCATGCCCCTCAGCACCTCGTCCACCTATCCCTTAAACGCCTCCAGGGAAGGTGACTCAACCACCTCCCTGGGCAGCCTGTGAGAGGAAAGTTGTAAATGCAGGTTGGGCAAAACCTTTTAATTATATTTATGTGGTCGATGACCATTTGTTTTGCAGGCGATTCTGTCTGTGTGTATGTGAGCATATGTCCGTAGGTTCTGGGAACTCTTTCACATGAAGAATCCTTTTTAGTGACTAGGACTTGCTAGCTATTTTCTCTGTATATGTCTGTGTATAAATATATATATGCACATGCACATGCATTTAAGATGATTAGTGCTAGAACAGCAGTGCATTTCCAGTGCCTGCTGCATCTAGCGTGTACAGGGTGGATTCAGTGGAGCAGAGCAAGCTTTCAACTATGTTACTACCAGCTGGCAGCCTGATCTAACAAGTTTATTTTGCCTTTTCTACAATGACCTCATGGTCAAGGGCCTCAGACAAATGACTGTTTTGCAAGCGTAGTCTCCCTTTCACCCCAAGATGGCTGTAATCCATTTTTATTGTCCACAGAGAGATCACATTTGCATCAGTAATACAAATCTTTTTTTGTAAGGGAAACAATGGGAAAAAGAAATTACTTTACAACCCAAGGGAGCTGGATAAGTTTCCATTTTGCAGTGTAGTTGGGTCTAATGACCCCTAAAGAGCTTTCAGTGGAGCGCTGGGTTAGGTGGGTGATGCGTTTGTGCCTGCCTGTGTTCTCCATGCACGCAGCTGTAAAATATCCTATTTTGAAGATATTTCTGATGTTTATTTGTATCTCTTGCCAAGCAATTCATAGTATTTCTTATTGCCGTGCTCAGTGTGGAGACATCCAAGCAAATACCATAGGCTTCTCAGCAGTGCTGTTCTGTCTTGAATTTAGCAGTCAGAGCTATCAGCCAAAGATCATCAGTGTCAGATGATGTCTTTTTTCCACTGGCTTCAGTAGATGTTGTATAATTAACAATGAGGTCCTTCAAGTCTTTACTATCTTCTCTAGAGAATCAGTAGTATAGCATCAATGCAATTAGTAATTCTTGCTTAGTTAGAAACAGCAGTGAGTGACAAATATTGTGCAAAGTTATCTTACTTGAGTTAATATTTTCTATAATTTGTGTCCCCAACAGTGGTTTTATTTTATATGCAATAACAAAAGTCTAGAAAATTACACCCACTCCAAAGCTGGCCATTTTCATTAGTCATTTGCTATCTAATTTCAATCATATAGTGTGATTTCCAAGCATTTAGTATATTATACTTCTGCAGAGTTATATATTACTGTGTTTTTCTTTCTTTTGGGATTTCAGCATAGGCATAATATTGCCTGTTGCTCCAGCAGCTCTTGAGAGAGCATCTTCCCGAATAAATGCATAGTTGAATTGCTAGGAAGAGTAACAGTATGTACAAGCATAGAGTGATGCCAAGGTCATGTTCACTGGAGACCAGGCTTTAGTTTACTAAGTGGTTATTAGCCTTGATATTCTACGGAACCAGAACTTCTTAAATGGGGTGCACAGGCTCCCCAGCTACATCCCAAGGCAAGAGCCTATAGCCTGATAACAAAAAAAATCATCCTTGAACTTAGAAGACATTAAGGGACAATGTAGAGGTTTTACTTCTGTCTTTGAAATGTGGTAACTCAGGACTTCAGAGGCTTCAGTCGCAGCATTTTCTAATGCTCAAATGGAGGAGGATGGGTCCACACTTTGGTACTGCCAAAACTGTGCTCCAGAACAATTTCTCTGCTACAATTACTCTGATATCATTTCATTGAGGTTATATTAGCTAACCAATTGGTCCAAATAATGTTTCATTTCCATAGATTTCCTATTCTGGTAGAGGTTCTAATGTGTATGTTCAATGGTATCCTCACGTGCATTTGGTGACATTTTGGATGCTCACCTAAGTAATATCATGTTAGCACCGCATAAGTGATTCACTGGAAAGCAGAACTTCTGAACAATTTGTTGTCTTAAAGGCCAGTTTGGACTCTTAGGCCAAATCTAAGCACCCACTCTCTTATTTTCCTCCCACTTAGTTGTCTTGGAGAACGGGGTTTTAAGATGAAGGGCTTTAATAGTTGAGACTGTTGAAATGATTTTGTTTCGTATTTCAAATATTGCAATTTTATGTTTTTCTAATATATCTTCTTATACTTACTCTTCTAGGTACTTCGTACTTAACAGATATAGTATGGTGGTCTGGCACTATTGCAAGTAAGTATCTTAAAAGGTTTGTTTGTTTGTTATTTTTGAAGGGAGAAATTGCGTTTAGATGGTAAAATGAGACATTAGGAAATCTGGGTTCTCATCTTGAATCTCCTGCTCATTTGTCATGAAATTCCCACCCCTCAGAAATATCCCACCTTTAGTAAACTCTGTGTCTGATCATGTCTGAGAGGGCAAAGAGCTGGGACAATCGCAAGTCAGATGTCTTTCCAGATTTCAAACCATTTGGTACTTGCAGCCATTGGCAGCCGTATGCTGCTCTGGTTCTGGGCTTCTGCACAGTTTGTGCTTCTGGGTCGCATTGGTCTACTCAGTTTTTAATAAAAGTCAAAGCTGAATAAGAAATTGTCACACTGCACAAAAGGCCTCATTGAGCACAGTTGTTTTTTCAGATCAGAAAGCACTTAGCCAGCCTCAATTAAAGAAAAATCCTTTTTGATTTGTACTTCAACAGATATAGTTTCAGTTTTGCTTTTAATCTACAAGGTTAATGTGAAGCCTTATGTGATGCTGATAGGAGATCAGTGTAATTTCACTCTTAGTATTTTTGTAGACTCTGCTCAGGCTAAGTTCACCCTCTGATGTGAATCCAGAGCATGGGGAACAAATAGCTTTCTTCTCTTGCAGTTCAGCCCTATATCTGCCCACTTAAAATCATACTCCACTTCTACACTTTAACCCAGCCTTTTGCAAATTATTTCAATTCTTATACTGTTTCTGAGACATATATGAGTTCAGTTGTGCTGCTTCTTTCGCGGCCACAAGGTAAGTCTTTGGTTTAGTTGTCTTTGAGCTATGCAAAAGGAGTGGAAACTGATAGGTTTCTTCAAGGACGAAGTTCACTGCAAGCGTAGAAGCCAACAGAACTTCAGAGGAAGGTCCTCAGCTAATTTAACCTGAGTCTAAGTAGTACTTTGTCAGCTTCCTCCACTGCCAGGATCATAACTGCCTAAGTAGCAATAAATACATGCGTTAATCACTGCTGTTTATTGCTGGTGAGGCTCCTGTCTTGAATCTCTGAGCAGAAGGAGTTAAAGTAAGAGAGGTTTTATTACAGGAGTTTATCTTGGTGAATCAGAGAAAACAATTTCATGCTTAAAAGAGCTGACTGAATTGAATAAAGGCAAAATAGCTGAAGGGAATGCTATCAGTTGGCTTTTGTCCACTAGCTAGGTGCAGATATTTCAAAACAAAGCCTCAGTAAGTTTTTACAAAGGAACCAAGGGAAGAGTTGCTTTAGGATATTATAGATTCACAACTGTGACAGAGTCACAAACAGCAATAGCAAGGGCCAACTATGGGATGCAGAGAAAAGCATTGTTTGGGGAAATAGCAGTATCCCCAGTTATCTGGGTGAAATTACAACAGCTGATATAATTTTTTCAAGCAGGGAATTTGGAATTAGGATGACTAAAAAAACCTTTATGAAGTCTGTCAACATGTTTTCACAATATTTGTTCAGATGGTGAACAAGCATTTCTGTCTTGGCACGCTGACTCAGCATAACACTGCCTAACCATTTTGAGGCCTTGGGATCCACTGGATTACTGAAGACTTCAAAAGAAGGGCTGCAGATTCTGCTAAGGGATTTTTTTTTAAAGTCAAAAGAGTGATTGCAACATGTGTACAGGTATTTAGATAAGCATTAAACTAATTAATTAGCTAATTAATTAGGTTTTGTACAGGTTTTGATAGCAGCTTATATGTGGCTGTTTTTTATAGTGGATACATCTATGTTAGTGTTTTATTGCAGAGGGGGAATGTGCTTGTGAAGCAAATCTCCAGTTTGTCTCCACGGATTGGGTTTTGTTTCATTTTGTAGAGCAGTGTTGGAGCTCCTAAACTGGACGTCAAAGATGAAACTGGGCTGCAAGATGCACTCTAGGAGCATTTATAATCCACACCAGCTACAAATAGACTTTGAGTCCATGAGAACAGGCTGAAGTTAGTCTGAAATAAAACCCCTGATATGCACTGAGCAGATATCTTTTGCCATACAGATCTACTCCTGGTTTCCTTACTAATGTAGACATATCAGTGTGCATTAAGTTCTGTGTTGCAGTATCTTCAAGGTTATTAGTACTCCATGAGCAAGACTGAAGCTTGTTGTGCCTTCAAGAATTGAAGCCATGTCTTGACTTACAGCATTGGTGTATTTGGAGAGCAGTTTCTGTCCAGGGAGGACTGGATAGGTTGGTAGCAAAGGTCCTCAACATCAGGTAGATGGTAGCAATTACTGAGATTCTTTTTATAATTGGTCTTATTTAGTCCTGGTCTTTCATTCATGGTGGTAAGAGACTGTTACTGTTAGTCCATGGTAATACTGAAAAGTTCTGGTAAGCTCAGTTGCCTTACAATATGCGCATTTTGAAGCCTTGGAGAGCTAATTTATGAATTGGTGTTGGTGCTGTCTGTTAGGCTTCTTCCAACACAAGGTTAAAGCATCTGACCTCCAAAAAAGCAGCATTTTGTCAGACTCACTTGGAAATGTGTGCAGTCTGCAGAAACAGAGTATGCCAGCTGTGCCTGGTCCTCCATGAAAGATCTGCCCCGGTGCTTTCAGATGCCTTGATGATAATGCCAAAGTCCTTTCGTACATCTGCTGAAAACCAAGCCTGAGGCCGATAGCTGAGTTTCTCAATTCCCAGGGGCAGGGAGTATTCGGGAGACCATCACTGACTCTTAACACTCTAGAAATGCTGCTTATTAACTTTTCTGGCTCACTCCTGCATATAGAGAAAGCCTCAGTGAATTGAATTACTGTAATTTTGCCACACTCCGCAGTTTTGCAAGTTAGTTTGTCTCCTTTATGTTTCCTGTAGGTTACACGTGTCTTCAGCTCTACTGATAATGTGAGCTAATTTGGTAAATTAATCAATGTTTGCACAACACTTTGCAGATGTAAAGAACAGGATGATGGTAACAATATTTGACAGTTAAGGGCAATGCCAGCTTGAGCATAAATACATCTTGGATTCTTGAAATGTTTTTAAATGCTGATAATGGCTCTTAACTGGAAATTTGAGCTGTGTGTGTTCAGTTTCAAGGTTCTTGCCAGTTACCACAGACCCTGTAACTAAGCAAGCATCGTGTTGACATATTATAAACTTGCCAGCACTTGCAAAACCATCCAGCTTTTCTTCTCTAACCGAAAACTTGAATGCATGAACTGTTTATCACAGCTGTGATGTGCAATAGTGTGGTACATCTTGGGTTTTACTTTTGTTGGGGGAAAGAAAAAATAAGATTTTAAGGCTGCGATTATGACTTGTGAAGGATGTGTTCTTTTTACAGTGGTTGGGAATTTTTGATATTATATAGTGTGAAAATTTGGTATGTTCTACTGTATATTGAAGAACCTTTATGCATGTGATTAGTATTTTATTATTAGGTTGCTTTCCTTAGTACTGTCCTTATTTTCCTTCCCAAAAGTAACACTGCTGTTGGAAACTGTAATCAAGTGCATGTGTTACATATATGCACCTTTTAAACTGAAAACATGGGTTCTATATACTTTTATCTCTCATATGAAAATATTTGAGTCTAATATTGATATAGTTGAGTGTAATCCATGAGTGTTTCTAATTCATAGTCTTATTTATATTCAACTAAGAGAAGTTGCAAATGAGATTATTTACTGTGCCCTCTTGATTCTTCATGTGTGGCAAATATAAATCCTATATTAAAAAGTAATTTAGAAATAGAAAAATTGTAGTCGATTGGTGTAAGTGCAGAATTAATAGAGCTAAGCAAATTTGTAACATCTGTTTTCCAGTCTTTCCCAAACAGTATTGGGTAAGTTTTATTACTTCTTTTTTCAAAGGGATTTAAAGGCTTATTTCTTGTTCTTTTCACAGTGGCTCTGGGTCAAATAGGGAATTTCTTGGCCTACACTGCTGTCCCAACTGTGCTAGTGACGCCCTTGGGAGCCCTTGGTGTTCCATTTGGGTAAGAGTTTGCTTTTCTTGTCCTTATCTGAATGTTGTTGCTACTTAATAGAAAGTCAGATAGACTCAGTGATCACTGGAGGTCCACTGACAAGATGTCAGCCTTAAAGATGCATTAGAATGTCACCTTTTTCTGTTTTCCCAATCAAAGTGACAGGAGGGGAAGGCAGTGGTGAAGAAAGGGTTCCTGAGTATCTTCTGCTTTAACTATCGCTATGATCTGGAACAGATAAACATTTTTTCCCTTCGCTATGCTTATTCTGCACTCTTCTGCCTCTTCTCTTATTCACAGTTCCCTTACTATGTAGATCTTTTCTTCTGTACCACATTCTTTCTCTCCCCTGCTACCCACAGCCCACATATGTTTGATGTTGATTTTCATTTAATTGGATTTGGCCCCATTTCCTGGAACGAGGGAGTCCCTTGCATATGGATGCCCACAGCTTCTTGAATGTTATGTTCATGTAAGGGAAGGGAACAAAAAAGGCAGTGAGTGTTCCTAAAAGGAGCTTCAAACCAAATGTTCTGTGAACTACAATTGTGAAACTACTGCAGTGAAGAAGTACAATTATTTAAATTAAAGCTATGTGTTACCTCAAAATTTTTCTGTTGTCTGCTGAATTATGTATTTGACTGCACACTGGTCATCTGCTTCAGAGTGTAGATTGATTTGTACAGGCTTTGTTGCTGCCTTTAGTCTTGCACTCCTTGAAGCACAGTGGTGCTAGTGGTCTGCTTACCACCTATTTTTTTTTCCTAGGCCACGTAATTTTGTGTTTCAGTCAGCTACATGTCTGAGCTGAGTCCTGTGATCTTTGTAACCAAAGGCCACTTTTATCTCATGACTGCATAGTACCTATAAAATAGGGCTTGGTGACAGCTCATGAAATTGTTACTGGGCAGATACCTGCCTCGGGTGCCAGATGCCCCTTTAGGGTGTTTTTTTGAGGAGGTGATGTGATGTTGCTTTGAGGGTGTTGTGGTTGGGGGTTTTTGTGTTTTGGTTTGGGTTTTCTGAGATAAGGCATTGAGGATTGAGTAAGACTGAGACTGGATGGATCTTTCTTAAGATAAATCGGAAATGCATTTTGTGGATCCACCAATGTTTTGTCAAAGATTCACCAACACTTGATACTGTTCCTTTAAGAGGGAAATTCATGTGGCACATCACTGTTGGAACATTATTAACAGGATGTAGTCAAACTTTTAATTTTCTTCCTCTTTGTGAAAGGTCCATTTTAGCTTCTTACTTACTGAAAGAAAAACTGAACATTCTTGGCAAGCTGGGATGTTTGCTGAGCTGTGCTGGGTCTGTTGTTCTCATCATCCATTCCCCAAAATCTGAGAGTGTAACAACTCAGGCTGAGCTTGAAGAGAAGCTTACAAATCCAGGTACTTTGTTCTTTTATTAACGTATAATGATTTTGTGAGACTGATAAAGAGTACGCAGGAGGAAGAGGCTTGCCACTCCTGTCAGTAACAAAAACTGACTTGTGGAGAAACCACGACGTGGCAGAGGCAAACCAGTACAGCTTTTGTGTGCTAAAACTATGCCTTGCTGTATTTGGAATTCAACAGATTTGTTAATACATGTGCACAGGAAGGAAAATGTGGATACTTTTGAAAACATCCTGCACAGCAAGCTCAGAACAATGGCTGCTTGATCCTGGCATTTTCTGAAATTATGAAAAAGTGTATCTTGCTACTTAGAGATACAAATAAGATCCAGGATCTCAATTTATGTTGTTGTATATAACAAAAAAATACTGATTGTCTCTTGTGCTTTAATTTGGCTTGGTTTTTTTATGTTCTAAGCAGATTTCTTTTTTACACAGTAAAGATGTGTAGAAATGTATGCTGAGATGACTGTTCTTACTCATGAAGAATGTAAAGCCCCCCTACCTCCTGGAGGACTCATACCAGTGCTAATAAGTGCTAGGCCCATTTTTATTTTTCTTGCATAAGAGCTAAGCTTCCAACTGTTGTTATTTCCTATAATTGCTTTAGGTAGGAGAAACTCAAACCTAATAACATCAGGTATCCGAAAGATTTGCAAACAAAGAATAGAAAACAATTACCCTGATCTAAATTTATCATTTCAGTCTGGCCAAGCTGGAAACATATTTCTTTAAAATTTCAAAGCGTGACATGTTTTTCACCAGTCTAATCTGTGTACTGATGCTGTAATGTAAATGATATAGCCTCCCAGTTCTCCCTACTCACCTTAATGGGATCTAACTTTTTTTAAGCTCTTTGTTGGATCCACTCATCACACTTTATTGAACTGGTTATGATGAGGTGTTACTGTCATAGGGAGCTTTAACGAGTATAATCCTGATGGAAAAAAAGAATGAAAAAAGTAAAAGCCATCTTAAATCCAGTTCAAATGTGCAACAGAGCGTATCTTGCTACATGGTGATTTGCCTTACGCAAATAACATGACAACATCATCAGTCACAGATGCCTACGTCATCTGTAAAAGCTCAGTTATTTGGGTCTATAGTCAATAGCAAAACTTAGCTGAGATGTATACAGGAAGTTCCCTGGTATGACATGATTTACCTGCTAAAGTCTTTAGAAGAAAAAAGTTCTCACCTTACTGTTATCTTGTTTTCTTTTTGTCTTCCAGTTTTCGTGGGTTATCTCTGCGTAGTGCTGCTAATGCTTCTCCTGCTTATCTTCTGGATAGCTCCAGCACATGGACCTACTAATATCATGGTTTACATCAGTATTTGCTCTCTGTTGGGCAGTTTCACTGTTCCCAGCACAAAAGGCATTGGGCTGGCTGCTCAAGATATCTTTCACAATAACCCCTCAAGTCAAAGAGCTCTGTACCTCTGTCTGGTACTTCTGGCAGTATTAGGATGTAGCATTATCATTCAGTTCAGATACATCAATAAGGCACTGGAATGTTTTGACTCCTCTGTGTTTGGTGCCATCTACTACGTTGTGTTTACCACCCTAGTTCTGCTGGCTTCAGCCATTCTTTTCAGGGAGTGGAGTAATGTAGGAGTAGTAGATTTCTTGGGAATGGCTTGTGGATTCACCACAGTATCTATTGGAATTGTTCTTATACAAGTCTTCAAGGAATTCAACTTCAATATTGGGGATTTAAATAAACCAAACATGAAGACAGATTAAAATATTTGTTGAGGGGAAACTGGATGGCTCAGGGAAGGATGCAGAGCCTTTCATTTCTAGGTTACTGATTTAAATATGATTCAGGTTGGTAGTTACCCTTCAATGATTTGGTGGCCTTTGTGAAATGAATTGGAGGCCTCCATCCAGTTTCAAAGGAACAGTTGTCCATGTACCCTAGTTAACACAATATATGAGTTTAATTGGAACCACTGATTGAGTCAGCATAGAGACTGATGTATTTCCTTAGCGTAAAAGGTAATCCATCAGGAAAGACTGAGGCATATTCTGAGACCTGTGTGTGAAAGCTGGTATTGTGGCTTCTGAGGTACCATTTCTGCGGGCAGAGAACATCAGTTTCTAATGCACTCAATCTGACACCTTTCATGAGTGATGTATGGGAGGAAAAAAAGTGGGTGGAACAATTTGTTTATCTCAACATAGCAATGTGTTCACCGTCAAGGCTGTGAATTCTGAAACAAATGTTGGTTGACCCATAGACTGCAAATTTGTCCTTTCTAGTGACTGTCTCAGTAACTTGGTCTGCCATGCGGTGAAGACACCAGGGAGTTTTAAGTTGAATTCTTTATAAAGAGCAGTGGACCCTGAAAAACCTTTCACTAATTACATATTAGCTGGTGGTAGTGTCCAGGTATGCATTTTTCTTTGTAACTTATGTGCATTAAGACATACCGCATTCATTTGAGAGCTTTTAATTGGGAGCAGACAGAAAGACTCAGAAAGATGTGGAAATGATGCACAGACTAATTGCCTATATGGTGGTTTATTTGTAAGCAGCTCAGAACTATTTCAGTGCCTTTGTAATCCAAAAATACTGCATAAATGTGAATGTATCTGTTTCAGATGGCCTATATTAGTTTAATAATCCAATTTCATTGTTTATACTATTGGACTGTATTCAAATTCTAAACATGTTAAGCATCCAGAAGGAGCCACAGAGTTTTGGAAGAATTTGCAAAGCTGAACTGAAACCCTTAGATACCTTGACAGTTTCTGAAAAACCCATAGTCCTAATGGGAAGAGGTAATCTAAGGGAGGACTGTTAAAAGCGGTCCAGCATGACTTCGTTCTAGTTAAGTGGCTAAATACAGGAAACCATTTTGTGAAGCAGCTACAAAAAATAGCAGCAACCACAAAAAAAAATAACCCTAAGAGAGAGAAGAGCATGAGATTTCTCAAAGCTCAAAAAGGATGGTCTGATCCTCTTGTAACATGGGAAAATGACGTTAAAGACTGAAAAAAGCATAGGCATTCAGAGACAAGTTTCAGATATCCAACTGGGATATACATTCAAATTAAGTAATTTACAGACCTGTGTGAACAGTTCAGCAATAGTATTTTGATAAGTAGTACAAATTGCTTAAGCTGTGATTGGAATTATCCTGAACTGTTCAGTTTAAACCATTTAAAGACAATTGACATGTCAAAGCAAGAAATAGTTAATTTTCATGTTATATTTGGTAGTTAAAACATCACAAGTCAAAAACTTGTAAGGAAAGCTTGAGAAGTCATGAATGTTGGTTTCTATTTAAGCACAAAAATGGAAAGGTTCAGTGGAACTCAACATCTCTAGTTCAGAACATCTCTTGAAACAGACAAAAAACGCCAACGTGATTACAAGACAGCATTTGAAACAGTTCATAACACTTGAGCAAGAAATCATGAATGTAGCGTTGTGGCTGGCTGATAGGAATGTGGATGTTGATGAATGGGGAGTAATGGTGTCCACTCTCATGACATTTTTTGTTGACCAGAATTAATGTTAGCTTACAACTCAGGCTCCATTTTAATTTAAAAGGAATGTTAAAAACCCTCCTGATGGCAGCAATAATTGGGAACAGTGAATCCTAAAGATTTAGTATTCTGAAGGGACTGTTCTGAGGGAATAAGATCCCCAGTATGTTGTGTGCTAGCTTGTTTTATCACTGCAAACTTGGGGAGGGGGGGAAATGACTGTCAGTTGGCAGAAACACACAGTGTTATAGGCCAGCACGGAAACTGGGTATCTTTGTGAAATGAAATAGTGCTAGCAGAGAAAAGAGCATCTTCATGGATTTTCAAGTATCGTGTATGGTTTCTGGAAATTTTGAGAATTGTAGATGAGAGGAACTGGACTATGAAAGCTGGTTGAAACTAACCTCTTACCATTATTGACTGGAAGATGGCATGTTGTTTTTCAGCAGACAGTTATGTTTTGTCGTATTAATTCCCCTTTTTTTTTGACTGAAACTGGAATTGTACATAAATTATGAGACCTGTGGTGACCTACTTTTTAAAACTATTAACTGTCTTCTGAAGCACTTGTCTTCTCAAAATTAAAATTCAGAGTTCATGAGTTACATGTTGATTTTGTACTAGCCTTTAATCTTTGAAGACTTAGGTTACAATGGAAATGACTGTGGTGTCATTTTAGTCCTTCTTTGGCCATATCTGTGTGTCTTGGTTTGTTTTAAAGTTCATGCCTATTTATTTAGAAAGTGCCTATCCTACTATGTTAGGAGCGGATGCAAATTATTAGCAAATATTAGATCCAAAATAACTTGACTGCCCTATCTACACCTTGCAGGTTCTGCACCGCACACACGAGTTTACTTGATAAGCAGTCACTATGCAGAGTAAGAATAAAGTAGGAGCCGTGTTATGTGGTCCTCTGACCCACACTTACAGATGGTAAATGTCTGCATATGTTTCTTCTCTCTTCCACAGCTGCTTCTTACCGGTGATGAGCTTTCCAGAGATGTCTAGTTAACCTTGTTTAAAACAGATATGTCGCAAGCCAGCACATAAGGTGAAAGAAATTCTTGTGGCCTTGCACATCATTTATATCTGCAGCCTTTTACATTATGAATGCTGAATAATGAAAATCTTTATTTTTGCAACTTTACTTGGTATGCAGCAGTGTTCTTTTGAGTTCTGCTGTACCTGGATCTGGTTCAGTTCTAACTTCAGAAATGTAGTAGCATTTCATGATGTCACTATTAGTATAATTCTTCCTCCCTCCATCCCATGCCTTCCTTGTTATAGGTGTCCTAACTTTTCTCGTCCCATTGCTTTTCCAATTTAAAAGGAGGCACCGTTGAAGCTGAATTTTAGCTGTTCCCTCTTTTCTTCCCACCCTTTTGACAAGTAAGCACTTTGGGTATGACAGATATCTGAGTTCCATCATCTCAGGGAGCAAATGTGCATAGTTGTCTCCTGAGCTTTGGTNGGAAGAGGTAATCTAAGGGAGGACTGTTAAAAGCGGTCCAGCATGACTTCGTTCTAGTTAAGTGGCTAAATACAGGAAACCATTTTGTGAAGCAGCTACAAAAAATAGCAGCAACCACAAAAAAAAATAACCCTAAGAGAGAGAAGAGCATGAGATTTCTCAAAGCTCAAAAAGGATGGTCTGATCCTCTTGTAACATGGGAAAATGACGTTAAAGACTGAAAAAAGCATAGGCATTCAGAGACAAGTTTCAGATATCCAACTGGGATATACATTCAAATTAAGTAATTTACAGACCTGTGTGAACAGTTCAGCAATAGTATTTTGATAAGTAGTACAAATTGCTTAAGCTGTGATTGGAATTATCCTGAACTGTTCAGTTTAAACCATTTAAAGACAATTGACATGTCAAAGCAAGAAATAGTTAATTTTCATGTTATATTTGGTAGTTAAAACATCACAAGTCAAAAACTTGTAAGGAAAGCTTGAGAAGTCATGAATGTTGGTTTCTATTTAAGCACAAAAATGGAAAGGTTCAGTGGAACTCAACATCTCTAGTTCAGAACATCTCTTGAAACAGACAAAAAACGCCAACGTGATTACAAGACAGCATTTGAAACAGTTCATAACACTTGAGCAAGAAATCATGAATGTAGCGTTGTGGCTGGCTGATAGGAATGTGGATGTTGATGAATGGGGAGTAATGGTGTCCACTCTCATGACATTTTTTGTTGACCAGAATTAATGTTAGCTTACAACTCAGGCTCCATTTTAATTTAAAAGGAATGTTAAAAACCCTCCTGATGGCAGCAATAATTGGGAACAGTGAATCCTAAAGATTTAGTATTCTGAAGGGACTGTTCTGAGGGAATAAGATCCCCAGTATGTTGTGTGCTAGCTTGTTTTATCACTGCAAACTTGGGGAGGGGGGGAAATGACTGTCAGTTGGCAGAAACACACAGTGTTATAGGCCAGCACGGAAACTGGGTATCTTTGTGAAATGAAATAGTGCTAGCAGAGAAAAGAGCATCTTCATGGATTTTCAAGTATCGTGTATGGTTTCTGGAAATTTTGAGAATTGTAGATGAGAGGAACTGGACTATGAAAGCTGGTTGAAACTAACCTCTTACCATTATTGACTGGAAGATGGCATGTTGTTTTTCAGCAGACAGTTATGTTTTGTCGTATTAATTCCCCTTTTTTTTTGACTGAAACTGGAATTGTACATAAATTATGAGACCTGTGGTGACCTACTTTTTAAAACTATTAACTGTCTTCTGAAGCACTTGTCTTCTCAAAATTAAAATTCAGAGTTCATGAGTTACATGTTGATTTTGTACTAGCCTTTAATCTTTGAAGACTTAGGTTACAATGGAAATGACTGTGGTGTCATTTTAGTCCTTCTTTGGCCATATCTGTGTGTCTTGGTTTGTTTTAAAGTTCATGCCTATTTATTTAGAAAGTGCCTATCCTACTATGTTAGGAGCGGATGCAAATTATTAGCAAATATTAGATCCAAAATAACTTGACTGCCCTATCTACACCTTGCAGGTTCTGCACCGCACACACGAGTTTACTTGATAAGCAGTCACTATGCAGAGTAAGAATAAAGTAGGAGCCGTGTTATGTGGTCCTCTGACCCACACTTACAGATGGTAAATGTCTGCATATGTTTCTTCTCTCTTCCACAGCTGCTTCTTACCGGTGATGAGCTTTCCAGAGATGTCTAGTTAACCTTGTTTAAAACAGATATGTCGCAAGCCAGCACATAAGGTGAAAGAAATTCTTGTGGCCTTGCACATCATTTATATCTGCAGCCTTTTACATTATGAATGCTGAATAATGAAAATCTTTATTTTTGCAACTTTACTTGGTATGCAGCAGTGTTCTTTTGAGTTCTGCTGTACCTGGATCTGGTTCAGTTCTAACTTCAGAAATGTAGTAGCATTTCATGATGTCACTATTAGTATAATTCTTCCTCCCTCCATCCCATGCCTTCCTTGTTATAGGTGTCCTAACTTTTCTCGTCCCATTGCTTTTCCAATTTAAAAGGAGGCACCGTTGAAGCTGAATTTTAGCTGTTCCCTCTTTTCTTCCCACCCTTTTGACAAGTAAGCACTTTGGGTATGACAGATATCTGAGTTCCATCATCTCAGGGAGCAAATGTGCATAGTTGTCTCCTGAGCTTTGGTGTCCCTCACGGGTCTGCCCTTTTCACGTTCTCTTTGCATTTCATATTTATAGATAGTTATGAGCCAGATTACTTCAGTTCTGATTCCAAAGTAGAAGTGGGAGAGGCTACACAAAAGTGGACTTACCACAGTGGTGGAATGCATTTGAATTAAACTCAAATCCACATGAAAGATGTTTCACTCTCTCTGTCTGGCTTCTATTATACTTGTCAAACATATTTACTTGGTACTCACTTGGAGATAGCTCTTTGATCATTATCCCTTCAGTGTATGGAGGATTTACATGTGTCAGTCACGATCTTTATTAGGTGTTGAACACAAAAATCCATCAAATGTTCAGTAGGAGAATAGAAATCTTTTTGATACAACCAAAAAAAAATTTCTTACACCTTAAGTACTTATTTAAAAATGAAAAATAGCTAAACAAGTTATCTGCTGTATTGACTTTCCGGGATTCTGTATGTGTAAATAGAGCCTATTTATTAGTGAGCTGCACACCTAACATTAGTAAGAACCTCTTATATCACAGTTTGACAAGTGAGGCTTCCTATTAATTATCTCAATTTATGTGGAACAGAGTGTTTTTCTGAAGTAACTAGCACTGGAAAATGAAACCACTGGATTTTATTTATTGAAATACTAGAATCTGAGGTTTAACTTACTTTTTATTTAAAAAATAGAGGATTTGTATTTTAAGAAAGATTCAAGGTCATTAAACATGAAGTGCTTAAAATTGTTTGTTGTTTGCATGTTATACACCTCTCACCTTCTTGTTTCATTAATACAAAACATCAAGGATTCTACAGATCCTCCTCAGTTGTCCTGAGATGGTGTTACTGCTGAAATTTTGCCATTAAATGAAATGTTTATCTACTACCTGTTATCTTTTCTTTACAGAGATTAGTCTTTGTAATAATTCTTTGGTGCTACTGAATATGGGCATAAGTGATGCAGAACCATGTTAAGCACCAGTGTTGTCAACAGTTATTATTACTAGTGCCCAAGTGTTTCAGACACCCATGTTGAAATGTTCTGGATTAAGAAATCTTTTTGAAAAGCTGCAAATAAGTTTTTTTAAATCCTTTTTCTGTTGTGCCTCCCTTTCCCCCAACCTCACCCCTCCCCCTGCCCCCAGCCCAGCACCCAAGAGTTGCTTTACAGTGTGGAAAATATTACACAAAAGGGGTATTTTTAAGTTAAATCTTTTTTTGACTGTGGAACTTTTTTTTTTTTTAATCTTTTTTTTTTTCCCCCGGAATGTAAAAACTAGTTCTAATGGGATATGGGGAAAAGGCAGATGGCAACAAACATACAGTGTCAGGTTTGGTTGCTTCAATGCTATTGCAATATAGTTACTACAGATTACAAAAAATGGTTTATTTTATTAGCTTCCAAATAATGTATATATAGATTTGTTAATGGCTTACAGGTCAAGCTTACTCTCTTTGCTTTTTAAGAAATAGTTATAGGCATGTTGTATTTGCCTTGTGTAAATTATAAAAGGCTATTTATTAAGTTTTCTGATAACTAATCTATTTATTAACCTGTATTGTTTTAAAATAAATGATTTATTTCTAGCTCAACACCTGTTTTGTGACTCCTCCTCTTTATCACACAAGGGAAGAAAATCAGTTTCCCACACACCTAGCTGCTGTACAACTTAATCTCAATTCCAAAGCCTGTTACCCTTTAATAAAATAGCAGCCTTGATTTTATTGAGCAGCAGATCCTTTCATGTGAACAGATCAGTTGGCACATAAAGGACTCAGTTGTCGCATAGTGGTGGGTGTAGGCAGTGTCTTCATTGTACTCAATTTTCTCACAGGTGAAATGAGCGCTTCTCTGACAGCAATGTTTGTTGGTGCCTGAGTGACTTCAAACTGTGTCTTAAGAATTATCACACACTCTGTTCATGCACTCTCTATGCTGGCTAATTGCAAGAGCTTTTATTTCAAGATCTACTACTCCACAGCTGGGTGTGCATTGAGCAGCAACAGCTGTAAGAAAGCCTGTGTCACCAGTCTGATTTACTGTCACAAGAGCTTCCTGTGAAAGGAGTCACTTGGAAAATCACAGTGGCTGCCCATCTAATATCTTTCATCTGAATTTCCTAGCTCCTCGTATCAGGTACTGGCAAATACATAACTTCCAGGCATGGTGTTTGGTTTGGTTTGGTTCTGATGAAGAACTGTTTCAGTCTTTGCACTCGTGTTTCAGACTATGTATCAGAATTACTGCTGGTCAAAATTAGAAGTTATTTTTACACAAGGAGATCAGCTCCTCTCCAGTATAAATTGGTGTATGCAATGGAAAAGATTGGCGTGGATTCTTTACTGGGTTCATCATTGCAATTTTATTTTTAAAGGTGTTGATGATATTAATGCAATGTACAAAGATAGACCAGAAAACTAGAGAGGCTTTCCTTTCTACATGCAGCACTCTGTTCTTTAAATAAATAGGATAAGGAATATGTATTTCAAGAACATGTATTTAGCAGGAAAATTCAACCCAGGTCTGTTCTTATGCACCTCCAGAGTTCGGCCTCTAAGGCAGCACTGTGGTAAAAGCTAATATTCCATTTACACTGTTATCCTTGGATGGATTATAACCAGTCCTGAGCATATGTATCTCAGTCACACATTTAACAGGAAGAATGTTAAACACCCAAGTCTGATAGCATCCCATTGATTTTTCTGAGTTTTTTCCTATGAGCTTAAGTCTTGAGCAGAGTCCTTTGTACATGACAGTTGCAACTGTTGTACGAGTAGACTGGCAGGCATGTCTTCTTTGTTCTGCTCAACTGCCTTTGTTCAACACAGCAAGGATGTGGCCACCAGAGACCCTTTTACAGCTGCCTGGTTCGCTAATCAATGTTCTGCCAGGTACAGACCTCATTGCATTCACCCCCCTGGAAGGATGCTTTAAAACTCTGCCAGCTGGTGTCATTCTGCCCAGGGACAGTGTAGCACAGAGTGGCTCTGGGGAGCTGGCACATGGTGGCTTTCATTGTGGTCTCTTCACTGTGTATGCAGTTGAAATTACTGCACAAAGATCAGTCGGCATGCAACACAAGCGAAACTACCTGCTAATCTGGTAATGTTCCCTGAGGTTGGTTAGGTGGTATTTTTGCTCTTTGTCCTTTTAAACCTTATGTTTATACACAAAGTAGATAGTAAGTCCTGAAAAACCGGTCCATAACCTTGCAAAAGTACCTATGCTAGCCGACCTCTCATGTGAAATTCATTGAGTGCAAAGATGGCTCGTGCTGCCGAGTTATTCCTACAAGAATGAGTTAGACAAATTCCCACCCTTCTGATGGCTGGAGTTGCAGGTACTTCACAATCATGCCTGAAATACCATACCTCTGAATAAATTATTCAGAGATGCTTTGAGCATTTTCTGTTACTGAGCAGAACACCTGGCTTTGAAGTAAAGATACGGGCTGAATCGAGAGCGCTTCAAAAATGTCGTATTTTGTGTGAATAGATGTTAGGCAGAACTAGCAGATGAAGAAACATGAGGAAGAGGATTAACAGATAATGCCTGAGGTTCCACAAAGAGCGTGTAGTGCTTAAAGGTATCAAGTTACTTTCATGTGTTAGTTCCCTTCGTTATCGTTTTGGGTTTGAGAGGTGTTTTTGAAAGGAGGCGAGTAGAAGGAGATGAGAGTAAAAAGAGAAGACTAAACTTCTTCAGACATTGTCACTGTTTCACTCAGGAATATTTGTAGATGTGTTTCCAAAATTTGACATGATCATAAGTTCATTAATTTCTTTAGCTCCTTTAAACTGTCTTGGGTGTTGGTACTTACATGCTTCCATTTATACTGCCCTGTTTTAGATAATAAATTAGTCTCTTTTTTTAATCCATATGAGGAGTCCTTTCCCCCAGCTGTTGAACTTCTTCACAGAGTTCACAGTTTTGGTATCTTGTAATTTTTGGTATGTGCATAATTACATAGGTAATAACTGCATACTGTTTAGTGTGGGTTTTTACATATATATACATGCATATATATAAAACCCTACTTTTTTGCAGAAATGCAAGGTTCACGTCTTGAATACTAGACTAGTGGTAAGCTGGAGAATGGAATGATGGGTTAGGGAATAAAATAGGCCTAAAATTAATCCATATGGTTTGAGTGGCCTAGAAATTGTAGGGGTTATGTGGCTGTGTGAAGGACTGTCTTAGAATCATAAAATGGTTTGGGTTGGAAGGGATCTAAAAGATCTAGTTCCAACCCCCTCCTGCTGTGGGTAGGAAGACCTTCCGCTAGATCTGGTTGCTCAAAGCCTCATCCCACCTGGTCTTTAACACCTCCAGAGGCAAGGCATCCAAAACTTCTCTGGGCATCCTGTTTCAGTGCCTCATCGTACTCACAGGAAAAAAAACCAAAAAACAAAAAACAAACCCAAAACCTTCCTAATCTAAATCTTCCCTCTTTCAGCTTAAAACTGCCCCCCCTCATCCTAGCATGGCACTCCCTGATAAAAAGAGGCCTCCCCTGCTTTCCTGTAGGTCCCCTATGAGTATTGGAAGGCTGCTGTAAGGTCTCCCCAGAGCCTTCTCTAGGCTGACCGACAACAACTCTCAACCTGTCCTCATAGCAGAGGTGCTCCAGCCCCCTGCTCATCTTTGTGGCCCTCCTCTGGACATGCTTTAACAGGTCCATGTCCTTCCTGTGCTGAGGACCCCAGAACTGAACATACTCCAGGTGAGGTCTCATGAGAGCAAAGTAGAGAGGCAGAATTACCTCCCTCGACCTGCTGGTTGCATTTCTTTTGACGCAGCCCAGGATACGGTTGGCTTTCTGGGCTGTAAGCAAGGATGAAAGTAGATTGATTAACCATGCAACTTACTCAACCCCATTAAACGCCTCTTTCCCTTATTGTGAGTTTTGTGTCAGTCTGTCTTTTCTGTAAGAATGTAAAAAATGGGTAATGTGCATTATGGCACTTTTCCTGAAGATTTGTAGCAAACATCTCTTTAGCTACACACCTGGCCTGGAGGAAGCCTCCTATTTCAAACTCTGCTTGTTTGTGACAGCACCCGGCATGCAGATCCTATTGCAGAGATGGAGATGTGACAAAGTAAGTTGCAGTTCATAAAACAGCCAACCCTTCCAGGTCACGCTGCTATTACAAAGCAATTTTGCCTTGGTTCTAGAGGAATGGTGAAGTTTGGGTGTTACTTCACAGAAAGGGTTGTAAAGCACTGGAACAGCCTGCCCAAGGAAGCAGTAGAGTCACCATCTCTGGAGGTATTTAAAAGACATGTAGCTGTGCTGCTTAGGAACATGGAGAGGAGGGTGCTGGCCTCTACTTGCAAGTGACAGGCGACAGGACAAGAGGGAATGGCCTCAAGCTCCACCAGGGGAGGGTTAGGCTGAACATTAGGAAAAAAATTTTCACGGAAAGGGTCATTGGGCACTGGAAGAGGCTGCCCAGGGAGGTGGTTGATTCACCTTCCCTGGAGGCGTTTAAGGCACGGGTGGACGAGGTGCTGAGGGGCATGGTTTAGTGTTTGATAGGAATGGTTGGACTCGATGAACTGGTGGGTCTCTTCCAACCTAGTTACTCTATGATTCTGTGGTTTTGTGGTGGACTTGGAATTGTCAGGTTTACAGCTGGACTCGATGTTCTTAAAGGTCTTTTCCAACCTAAACAATTCTATGATTCTGAGTGCTTGGGCAAGGCGTGGGGATGAACCAGGCATGGATTCAGCAAAATAGCATTGCTGCGAGATGCTGTGTGGCACCTGTTAAAGGGCATTTTAAAACCTTAAGTCAACACAGAACAAGGCAGAACTGTTCCTGCAATGATGCCAAAAATGCTGGTAAATAATCAAATAACGTCTCTAAGACTCATTTTGGAGTTCCAGAAAGCAAGCATCCTTTAATCAGGCCTCAGCAACATGCAGGAGCGATTTCCATCAACTGTGTGCAGTGAGACAAGAGCTGGGACAGAATCGTTTCCCACTTAAATGCATAAGGATAAATTTTCCCAGAAATCTTCTGCATATTCTATTACTTTCCAAGGT